>FIZT01024820.1:0-19748 GCA_900065295.1 Paracoccus marginatus | reverse complement strand
GGGGTTCCCAAAATGGTACCTAAATACGTGTGATTGTATGTGTATGGGTTTGGGTACTTGGGTAGGTATGCCTTGTAATTCAAAACGAAACATTCAAATGAACATAAGATGCATCATTAGGTAATCTATACTGGCTTTATAAAATAATCATTGCCTCACTACTTCGATGATTTTCAGGAGGAGTGGAGAGAAAAAGAAATTTTTGTTGTTTTAAAATAATTTTAATTGAGATCAGAGTAGTTTCTTCTTGAAATTTATTTTGAGGAGAGGGGGAATTAAATTTTTAGTTTTTTAATCATGAAAAATCAGGCATTTTTCAAAAAAAATTTGCATGAATTGAGTAAAGTGATTAGGGAGGGAGGGAGGGAGGGGGACAAAGAAAATGGGATTTTTCAGTTTGAAAATAATAAACTTGGAAAATAAGGAAAAACCTGAAAAATCAAGCAGTTTCTTCCTTGAAATTTTTTTGAGTTTTTATACTCGTGTGTTTTTAAGGGTATAGGAGGAATGGGTGTTTTTTTATTTAAATAATTTTTGTGATTATTTGAAAAGTGAAAAATTTGGTAATCAGATCCTTTAAATCTTTTTTTAAAAAATCAAAGTATTTAGGTATTTTTTGAGGGGAGGGTATGAAAAAAACGTTAAGAAAATACCCTCACCACAAATTCAATACCTGAACTTTTCCACCCAGTCGGCAAAAAAGTAACGCATTTTGGGAACCCCTACCTCAACTGCCGAGGATAATGCGAAAAGCGCAATTGATGCATTTTTTTAATTGTTTGCGCTTCGGAACAAATAAAAGAAGCGCAAACGATAAACAGCCATATACCTGCGAGAATTATTCAGCACGAAGGTTTTGACTATTGTTTACTTTTACGTATATAAGCGTTACCTATCTGTTTTTAGTCAAAACTGTGTCGGCTATGCGACTATGACAGTGCAGCTGTTCTACGTACGTGTACAGTCGTGCACCTATCTGTATAGCGTACCTATAGTGTATATAGCTAGGCACTTTTTCTCCATAGATATACGGAGACAGGTCTCGTAGCACCGCTGCCGCGCCGTTAATCCCATTTTCACCAGTGTAAAGCCTTTCGTTACATAGAACAACACTTTGCTAGAAATATTGAAACTTCTCCATCAGCTGCAAATTCATTTACATCGACGAACGTATCTAGAGGTATGTACTATCATATGTACGCTGCGTTGCGCTAGCGCTCGTGTATGATAAGGCTTAACTTTTCGTCGAGTCGCCGAGATCACGTCGCGTCGTTTTAAGCAGTAGATACCTAAACTTTATACGTCTACAAGTGTACAACGCTTTTTGTATTTTTATGTGCCAAAGAATGTATACACACTACACAGATAGTTTTTCGTATTGTTTTGTGCCTCGTATAAGTAATGCGAGCGAAGTTTCTGGGTGATTGATTTGTAGTAGAGGTGCCTTCGTCACTCTCTCCCCTCCCTCTCATCCTTTCTCCCGTTGTTACTTTTTTGATGAAATTTTTGGTGAGTAATTAAGTAATTCGATTTAAAATTTCAAAATATTATTCTGAGAGTTTGACCGAAATTTAGGAGTAGGCAAATGACATTTTTCAAAAAAACGTTAAAAAAAGAATTTTTCAAGAAATGTGAAGGAAGAGTGACAATTTTTCTATAATTCCAAAAAATAATTTTTTGTATTTTGAAAATTGCATTTTTTTCATGAAAAATGTGAGAAATGATGATTTTTTTTAAAATTAAAAACGTGAAAAATGAAAATTTGAAAAAAAAATGTGAAGGGTGGCTCATTTGACCTGAGGAGGAACTTGGCCAAAATTTTCTTACCATTCAATTTATCCAGGTGAAAAATAATTTTTGAGGGCGTGAGTAATCTTTTACTCCTACTTCATAGGGTCAAAATACTATCAAGTTTTTCTACTTGAGTCACTGGAAGTCAGTTTTTTCTGAAAGTCACAATTGGATCGCTACTTGGTGTTCTTATTAATTTTTTTTCAATTCAAGTTTTTTTTTCAACTTTTTGAGTTACTTGATGTTTTTTAATATTTCATATTTTTACAATTTTTTTTCAAAACTTCTAATTTTTTCAATTACTTTTTTGAAAATTCTCAATTTTTTATTTTTTTGTATTTTACAACATTTTTCTTTTCATTTTTTTTTTTGATTTATTTTTCTCAAAATCTGTTAAATTTTTTAATTTTTGAAAAACACCTTTCTCAACTTTTCTTGTGATTTCTACTTTCGAAATTTCCCGGTTTTTGGGCGTTTTTGAAATAAAAATTTCAGATATCTTCATCAAATTTTTTCAGATGTTTTTCGATATTTTTGCAGTTTTTTTTTGTTTATTTTTCTACCAATTTCTATAATGCTTTCCTGATTTTTTTTTTTGAATTTTCAAGATAATTTTCATGTATTTTTTAGTTAAAATTTGTTTGTACAGTTTTTTTGAGTTTTTCCTGAATTTCCAAAAATGTTTTTCTAATTTTAAATGAAGTTGAAATTTTCTTAATTTTTTCCATGTTTTTTGATTTGTTTGCGATTGCACCTTCAGAATTTCTCAATTTCTTCAGATATTCGAAATCAATTTTTTTCCCGAAAATTTTCAATTTTTTTACTTTTTATCGTATTGGAAACTTTAAATTGTTTTGCTCAGAAAATCAATTTTTTTTTTTGAAATGGTATTTTTTCATAAACGTTATCCATCAACATTCTCTGTCAAACCGCCGTAATACGATGAATGACGAAATTTCGAATGTCTTCAGGTGAAGTGAAAATGAAACCCCCAGTCACAATGATTCTCATACCACTACTGCACCTAGTATTTGAATTACAAACCAGTTCGGCAAAACTTCAGCTTGATGATTTGCCAAATTCGGACAAGATCAAGGACACGACAATTTCACTAAAAACTACTTCGGATTCGGAATGCATGAATGAACCGTCTTCGTCCAGCAATCTTGGTAGGTCTGAGACAGAGTTCTCGGAATTGTTGCAGAAAGGCATATTTGTAGATAAAACTCTTCTTTTGGAAGACATCTTCGATCGTAAATTTGAATACCCCTGCGTTCTATTGATCACTGTACCGAAAAGATTTGGAAAAAGTGTCAACATGCAAATGATAAAAACATTCTGCGAGATAGAAGTGTCCGCTGATACCGCTTTGCCCGTAGCCAAAAATCTTGACCACGTCACTGATACACCGAATTACCACCTTTTCACCAAACAATACGAATTTGGCCTTTTGAAAATATCACAGAAGAGTGAATTCATGCGTGAACACTTCGGCAAGCACCCTGTCATCTTCATTAGTTTCAAGTCTTGCTCAGGTACCATTCGAAGTCGCACGGATGCCTCGAACTGTTGCCGAGAAGTCATTCGTGGTGCTTTTCAATCACATAAATATTTAACGAAGAGCACTGAACTGCAACCTGATGAGAAAAAGCACTGTGAACAGTGGTGCGATGGTAGCAGTACTTACCCAGGTCACGAGTCTGACTTACCGAACGGTCTCCGTGATTTAATTATATATTTACACTCGCATTTCAAAAGAAAAGTATTTTTATTAGTTGATGGATACGATTGGATGGCTCACAACGCTATGGAAAATGTTGAGAAAATTAATATCGAAGAAATTCTCACTCCAATGGAATACACGCTTTCGGATGCTCTGAAAAGTAACGACCAGTGTGGATTCGTTGTATTTACAAGTACAGGTTATCTTTCACTTACCTCCGCATCCTTCACCTCGATGCTATCTTACATGGTGCAATTCCGCTTCGTCAGTGGCGAAAGATTTTCCAAACATTACGGATTCACTTCCGAGGAAGTTGATGACCTGTTTCGTAGAAAGAATTTCAACCTCGATGCATCGACGATAAATCGTGCAAAAAACTATTACAACGGTTATTCCGTTGGCGGAGTAGATATTTATTCGCCGCATTCGATCGTTCGATTTTTAGAAGAAAAAAGGATCGGCGTGTTTTGCAGTGAACAACAAAGCTCGACTGCGTATGTGTACCGTATTTCGAGATCACCCGAAGTAAGAAACGTAACCTGGGACTTGATAAATAATAAGACTTTCGAAATCGAAGATCTAAGAGAACCGATGCCGTTCTGGATTTTTCATGATTGGCAAAGAATAGTCCGCGGGGCTGTTTGGAGCCGTTCTGATATCGAAGTCGCGTTAAATTACCTGCTGGATGTAGGATATTTGAAAATTTGTTCGAGAAATGGAACTCGCTTGAATGTAGCATTGCCAAATCTCGAAATTCGTGACGATTTGATGAATTCATTGAATACCACTCGAAAGTAGTGCCAAATCTCGAGGTTCGTGAAAACAAAATAATATAAATAGACGGTACTTATCTGTTGATCCTCTGCCGATAATTAGGATGATCGACGAATGAAGCCAGTATTCAAACCGAACCATGTACCAGGTACCTACTCATTATACATAGGTGTATCGAATTCTTTGAGCCTGAAAAATGACTCAGACACCCTCCCCTCACCTCCTCCACAAAAATTCAGAATTCAGTTGAAGGAAAAATGATTGAAAAACTTATTGTAATGGAAAGGATTTAACGTGGTAAAAAGGCCATTTTTCGTTTGCTCATGTTTTGCCACAATACAGTATTTACCTATGTCATTTGACTTGTCTCCTGTAAAAAAAAATTATGAAATAAATTTTGAGCGATTTTTTTACTTGTTTCCCAAGATTGGAAGCCGCAACTAGAAATAAGGAATAAGAGTACCTGACGTAGAATTCTTCAAATTTTTCCGACCGCTACAATCATCTTGATTTTCACTTTGAAAATTTCCAATTACTGTGGGGAGGCTCAGTTTGAAAGAGGGCAAAGGGGGATACGCAAATGGAAGAGGTTTTTTTGCATTTTTTAGACAATTTCGGAGTTCTTATTTTTTAATTTCCCATGATTCGTTGGCTTTCAATTCTCCAAAAAAATTTTTTCTTCCTGTGGAGTATTTATTCATACATCCTGATGCAATGTCCTGAAAAAATCAATTGTTGAAATTTTAGGACGCATATTCTCTGAATTTTTTCATTTGACCCTTGAAACATTTTCAAGCATAATTACGACCCAATCGGAGGCTCGGTGCACGCCTATCTGTGCCGCTGTGACCTCAAGTCACACTATGAGCCACGGATTTCAGGGAATTTTTAAAGTAGCCCATCTCTCTCAATTTTCAATTCAGGTGAAATATTTATAGAATCTTTCTTGTTGTACATGAAAAGATCTACAGAAAAATTATCTACACTTTTTGACTACATCGAGAATTGAAGGCGCTGTACTGCTTGGAAATTGGAGAAAAACTTACAAAATTCCTGGTAATTTTGAAATATTGTAACTCCTGCAATTTTCAGTTTAGGCAAAATATGCATGGAACTTTTCTCATTGTGGATGAAAAAATCTGCAAAAAATGTTATATGCAATTTTTGACTAGGTCAAGAATTGAAGGCGCTAGATGGATTTGTTGAAGCGCATAACACTGCATATGTCAGCACATTATGGGGTCGTAATCAGCTTAAAAATATTTTAGAGGCAAAACGAAAAAATTTTGACCGAAATTTCAACTTCATTTTTTTCTAGGGCGTTCTATATCCCCCTCCTGAAATTTACTCGAATTCGTTCATTTTTCACGATTTTTTTCTTCTCAATTTTGTCACTTGGAGGAAGTTTTAATTTTTAATTTTTTTTCTGAAGTTGAATTGTTTCTTTCAAAAAAGGAAATTACCTATTAGAATTGATAGAATTTTATTGAAAATATTTTGATAAAAATTAAATGCCAATTTTTCCTCCATTGAATTACTAATACCAGGTGTCGTATATCTAAAGTAAAGGAGTAGAAATATAATTATCATTCAATTAACTATCAGCAATCAGTTCAGTACTAGTTGAAATACCATTTGATTAAATTCCAAAGTTAAAATCTATCTAGATACGTGATTATGAATTTGGTAGATATACCCGTAGGTATAGCCTGCGTTATTCTCAAGTTGTGCAACGGTTTATTCACAAAAATCAAAAGCTTCATCTCATAAATTGAATGAAATTATGTACCTACTTACTAAAAAAATATTCCTCCATGAGAGCCCTGAGATCAAATGAGCCTCTTGCCACACTGCAGCATTTGACAAAATTGTAGAAATTGAAAAATTCGGTAAATTACAAAATATTTGATCATAAAAATTAACATGACACACAGATAATTCGGTAAATAATGGGTACTTTCTATTAAAATAAACTTATTAGTCAATGTTTTCTTATAAAACGGCTGCCGCACGATGAATAATAAAATTTTGACTCTCTTCAGGTACAGTCGCAATGATTTTTATACCACTACTCGGCCTATTTCAAGTACAAACTATCTCATCTAAACCTCAGTATGGCAATTTATCAAATCTGAACCAGCTCCAACGCACGACAATTTCATTGGAAACCACTCGTACTTCCCACCCAGGATACGTATTAAACGAGACTTATTCGTCCAACCATCTCGGTGGTACCGAAACCAAGTTCTCGGAACTGTTGCACAGAGGCATATTCGTAGATAAAACTCTCCTTTTGGAAGACCTCTTCGATCCTAAATTAAATAACCTCGTCCCAGACACGGATGCCGACCTTATATTAATCACCGCACCGAAAAGATTCGGAAAAAGTGTCAACATGCAGATGATAAAAACATTCTGCGAGATAGAAATGTCCGACGATACCGCTTTGCCCATAGCCAGAGATTTGAATCACGTCACCAATACCCCGAATTACCACATTTTTACCAAACAATACGAATTTGGTAACCTGAAAATTTCTCAGAAAAGCGAATTCATGCGCGAACACTTCGGCAAGCACCCGGTCATCTTCGTCAACTTCAAGTCTTGCTCAGGTCCCGTTCTAAATCACACGGATTCTTTGAAGTGTTGCCGGAAAGCAGTTCACGATGCCTTCCAATTTCATAAATACTTGTTGAAGAGCGCTGAATTACAACCTGGTGACAAAAAGTACTTCGAGGAGCGATATAGTCGTAACAGTAGTTACTTAAATGATGACTCTCGCTTACCGAATGGTCTGCGGAATTTAATCAATTATTTATACTACCACTTCAAGAGGAACGTATTAGTATTATTCGACGGATACGACTGGATAGTCCATAATGCTATGGAAAACGCAGACTTGGGTAAAATTGGAGAGATTTTCACGCCAATTGAATACACGATCTCAGACGCTCTGACAGATAACGCTCAATACGAATTAGCTGTGTTTACTGGTATATCTCATCTTTCACTTCAATCTGGATTAATGTCTACATTATCTCCCTTATCGCCTTACCGCTTCGCCAGAGAGGGAAGATTTTCCAAGCATTTCGGATTCACTTCGGAGGAAGTTGATGAGCTGTTTCGTAGAAAGAATTTCAGCCTCGATGCTTCGCAAATAAATCGAGCCAAAAATTATTACAACGGTTATTCAGTCGACGGAGTAGATATTTATTCGCCTCATTCGATCGTTCGGTTTTTAGAAGAGAAAAAAATTGCGGTGTTTTGCGGTCAACAAGACAGACAGACTACGTATGTGTATCGTATTCTAAGATCACCCGCGATGAAGAAAATAATCTACGATTTGATGAATAATAAAACTTTCGAAACCGAAAATTATGGAGAAATTAGATCATTTGGCGAGGTTCCTGTTTTGCGAAAAATAGCCGACGGGAGTGCAACAGAACCTTTGTCCAAACCTCAAATCGATACCGTATTAAATTACTTGCTGGATGTAGGATACTTGAAAATTTGTTCGAAAATTCTAACGCGCATACATGTGGCCCTGCCAAATCTGGAAGTTCGTCAAGATCTGATGGATTCGTTGAATATTACCAACGTGACGCTCGGTTCCGTCCTCTAACAGAGATCAAAAAATTGAAAAACTAGGTACCTATCGAGTTGCAAATTTTTAAAAACTGACTAGAATTCAATCCTGTACAGGAACATAGCCTGGTAAAAATTTCAACAGCTTCAAAATTTTCAAAAATGACAAAATTTCTTCAAACTTTAGAAAATGCCAAAATTTTAGAGCCTGACAAAATTTTACAAAATTGTTAAAAATGCAAAATTTTCAAAATTTTTATAAAGGACAAAATGAATTAAAATTTTCACAAATGACAACATTTAAAAAAAAATCAATTTTGAAAGTGACACATTTTTGGAAAATGACAAAATTTCAGGAAATGGAAAAAAAATGACATTTTCAAATTAGATATTCAAAAATGATAAAAAATGACAAATTTTTCAAAAATGATGAAATCTTCAAAAATAATAAAATTTTCAAAAATGACAGTTTTAAAAAATTTACAAACTTTAGAAAATGACAAAATTTCATAAAATGAAAAAATTGCGAGTGTGACAAAATTTAAAAAAGGAAAATTTTTTTGAAAATTACAAAATTTTCAAATTTTTAAAAATCACTACTTGCTACAAAATTGTCAAAAATGGCAGAATTTTTTAAAAATTTCAAACTTTATTTTGTAAAATGACAAGGTTTTAGGAAATGACAAAAAAATAACAAAATTTCAAAAATTTTCAAAAATAATGCAAATATTAAATGACAAAATTTTATAAAATGAAAAAATGGCGAATGTGGCAAAATTTCAAAAAATGACAAAATTTTTTCAAATTTTTAAATTACTCCTTACTACAAAATTTAAAAAATTTTCAAAAGTCGCAAATTTTTAAAAATTTTTAAAAGTGACAAGACGAAAAAGTTTTAGCAAATGGCAATGACAAAATTTTCAAATTTTTAAAAAATGTCAAAATGTTCAAAAAAATTTTATAAAGTCTATACCAATTGCTAGGATTCGAAATGTGGTGCAATTTGAAAAATTGACAAGATTAAGTATCTAGGTATATAAAAAAAAAAAACTGGCAAATCGTGAAAAGGAAAAGTACCTACGTTTGCAATTAGAAGATAATATCAGCAGATTTTTCTCATCACTGGGCGAAAATAAAATCCAAGAGTGTTTTCTCAAAAACTTACCTATTTGCAAACATGATTTCAATCAATTGTGGAAAGTATACCCAACGGACAGTTGACCGAAGGGATTAAAAATCAAGGCGAATTTTCGATGCCTACGTATCGAAAAGAAAATAAGGGTTAAAAATTATCAAGTCGAAAGCGCATCTTATAATAAGCGGACGACCATTATAACAGGACGATAATTTAAGTTTATTTGCCGGTAACGTTACACAAATCGTGTTCGGAATATATTACATTTTGAAATACGTTTAAACTTCCTTGACTTAGCCTTTTACTTCAAAGGATTAACTTAATACCTAATTTACAAGGAGAGAATCCTAAATTTTCGTGAAACATGCTGCTAACTTTCGCTTCGTGTATTAACAACATTGACTTAAGACTATGCTATAACAAACGTGAAAGCTATTACGAGCTTTGAATACTTAAAACGCCAAACGATGTGCTCACCTTAAAAAAAAAAAAAAAATAGAATGATTCGAAAGAAAAAAGAAGTATGGCAAACCGGAACACATTAGAGAGGTACAAAAAAATACGCACTGAATATTCCCTTTTCGCATTTATCATCGTATTAGAAACAGCGGAGTGATTTTTCTTGGTCATTTTCGTATACACCTTTTTTCACCGTCGCGTCGTCGCAACCTTTATGCTATACAGAAGGACAGATTCTTTTGTCGAGCGAGAAGAAAAGCTAACTTTTCAGTCGGTTAATTTTGCACACCGGTAGTGATTTAAAAATATATTCGAACTTGGTCTCTCTCGGACCATTCGAAAGGAAATCGCCATCCGTGGCTGTAGATGGAAAAATAGCCACGTTTTGGTGGCATATCGAAACGCGCAACGCATTTCGTTGAACCCTCATTTAGCGGAATGACCATGACGATGAAATGGTACGGTACATTCGACTCTTACCTTGGGTTGTTAGTTAACGAGTATATACGTATATGTAGGTACGTTTATTACAACTGGGGTAACTTTTTAATGACTCAAAACTGATAAAAACCGACAGCGAGGAAAAGTCGAGTCGGCAGGCCGGCGTAAAAAGTTTCTTAACGCAATTGTCTTGCTGCTCTTTCCATTTTTTTTTTTTCTACCTCTCTCTGCTTACGAAAGACGCACTTATTACATAGTCAATGTTAAACTTTAAAACAATAAATTATCGATTGTGTAGTCATTTTTTGGGCGTTTTTCAATCGTTTTTGGCAAACTTTAACGCACAAACTTCAACTAGTTCATTTACGCAATAACATCAGATATTCCCGCTTGAATTATAAAAGTTTGCTGTCGCTGGTATATAGCAAGGAACCTAAAATGTGTTGACCGAGAAGGCTAAGCTTAAGCCTAATTCGGTACCATAGTGTTCCTGTAGTCTTGTATGTAGCAAAACTTCCCCGCTCCGCATTCAAGGCCTTTTAAAAGAAAAAATCTGATGGAATAAAAATCATTTTGAGAAAATTCTTTTAAAAATGAGTTCAGTGCACTCCACTTCAAGATGCCACATCATTTTTGAGAATTTTTCACATTTATCTGTTTTTTCTGGGGGGGGGGGGGGGGGGGGGGGGGGGGGGGGCGAAAAAATTATTTTTCCACTTCCTTTTCACTTCCTCGAAATTATATTTAATTTTTTTCAAGTTCTCAAGAATTGTGAAAAAATTGATTAATTGACAAAAAAATCAACAAAAAAAATTATAATTTTGAAAAATTTGTAAACTTCCAAAAAATTGATGTTTTTCTTCCCTTTTACGTGCTTTTACCGCAACAAAGGTCAGAGGCACGGCCGGTTAAGACAGCAGTTTTTGATAAATCGATCGAATTTTGGAAAATTTATAAATTTCAAAAAATTGACAAATTTTTAAAAATTAACAAATAATTTTAAAAAATTGACATATCGTAAAAAATTGACAAATCGTAAAAAATGGTAGGTAATTATTCAATAAAAAACAATAAATTTTCAAGAATTGATAAAGGGCATAGTCGGTAAAGATGGTACTTTGTCCTTGGAAAAATGTTCACCATGATGATAAAAAATTTTGGACTCCTATAGCGCAAGTATCTTGGGGAGAGGGACCAAAATGAGTTTTTCTTAATTTTTTCATTTTTCGCCGTGTGAGTAAAAATTATTTTTTCGGGGAGGGCGACATCCACTCAAATAGAGGGAGGAGGAATTGACTCAGTGCTCTGAAGTCCCAACCCAGGGAGCTGAAAAAAAAAACTGGAGCATTGCTCACTCATCGGTAACAACTAACTTCAGTTTGAACGAAATCGAAGTATTTTTATGTTTTTTAGTATTTTTTACAAAATGTTACCATGTAAAAAACATGCACACCGAGTCCCATAAGTATTAGGACTGCCGCTAAAAAATCACTACTAGTGAGGCGATTTTCACGAAGTTTTACGATCTATTTACAACAACCATCCTTTCCCTCTGTACGAAGATTCAACTCAATTTGATAATATGCGGCTGTTTTATACTGATTTGTGTAAAGGTATGTTTGGTGTGCCGGTCACAAAATTGGTCATCGAGCAAAAGTAGAGGTGTGTAAATTTTGTGCTAAAAGTGGTATCGCGATGATAACAACTTTTGAAACGATCAAAACTGCATACCCTGGCTCTGCTATGTCAAACTCCACTATTTTGCGTTGTCACAAACGGGTTAAGCGGGGTACACAGTCGGTTGATGGTGAGGAGGGGAAAAAAGGTCGGTAGCGAGGAAAACAGACGCAAACATCGCTTCAGTCGCAACTGTTTTGAAGACGAAGCACCCTATGGTTAGTAAATTAATAGAAGGGAGTTCGGAGAACCCGAAAAGTATTGTACAAATCATTTTTACATGATGATTTTAAAAAAAGAGAGATCAATGCCAGATCAGCGCTGCGTGCCAGCTCAAATCGCAACAAGTTTTCGGCAGCTCTTGGTGTAAAAACAGATCACAACACATAGCCAACCGCCCTATTCTCTAGGTTTGAACCCTGCTGACCCATTTGCATTCCTAAAAGTGAAATTGGAATTTAAGGGGAAGCGCTATGCAACCATCGAGGAGATTAAAAATTTATGACGAGGGAACAAAACACACGTTACACAACTCAGTACGAAACCGCCGCATATGACTGGATCGATTTGAAATTTTGCATGCTATTAGAGGAGGGACCCAACAACAAATACCTTAGATTTCGTAAAAATCGCTGCACTAGTACCGATTTTACATCGGCAGTCTTTAATACTTATGGGACTCACTGTAGTCCTGTGTACGCCAAAATTCTCACTAGAGCGCCGTGGGAAATTTTACACATCTGTACGGGCTCAATACAACGAGTAGTCAGTTTTCTTTTTATCGACAATGTTGCTCTCTCCAAAATTTTTGAAATTTTTACAGTACGTAGTACATATATTTAGGGGTAAATAACACGTTTTTTGATAAAAAATAATCCATCGCATCGTAGCTTTGACCATTTTTTCATGATGGCAGTTCAAAGTTTGTAGTAAAAGCCATGACTCGGCAAAAAATTGCCCCTCCTGAATGAAAAAATTTTCAGATTTGTTCCACTGACTCTCTATAATTGATCTAATAAAATGGCGAAAAATGAGAAGTTGAGAAAAAAATAGAACATTTTGACTCATCTCCCAAAAATACTCAAGGAGAGGTTCCAAAATTTTTCTCGCCATGTTTAACGTTATCGATGTCGGTTTCTAAGGCCAATTGCTGCCATCCTTGATCCGCATCTATGTGCTCTTTTTTAGAAAATGACAAATTTCAGAAATTTTCCGAGTTGAATTATTTTAAATTAATACTTGGATTTCAACTTTTCAAGAAACTGGCAATTTTTAAAAAATTGGTATATTTTGAAAAAATTAATGAATTTAAAAACTGCTAATTAAATTGACTAATAACAGTACTTATTCAAAAATTGGCAAATTTTCAAAAACTGACATGTAGACCTACCTATTCTCAAAAAGTAATGAATTTTCAAGAATTATTGACTAATTTTCTTCCAAAAATCCATTTTAAAAAAAATCATCTGCACTTGGTAGCAAACTAAAAAAATTAATTGGATTTGAAAAATACGTGCGGTGGTGCCATGTCACCGCCACCTCCAAACTGTTTTGCCAAGTATTCTCAGACTTTTCTTCTTCAGGTTTAACGTTATGGGGCAAATTTTGTCAAAATTTCTTCCCAAAGCATGTCACCGTCACCCCTAGTGCACCATCCTAGCATCCTGTTTTGTCGAAATTGAGACAAATATTTGTACGATGGTCGATCTTAGATTGGTGGTTTTTTATATTAGGTACTTCAAAAAACTATACCTACTTGTTCCTTACTCGCAGCCTTCCTCCCTTCCTTAAAAACGAAAATGGTCATCGGCCTACCTCCTTTTGGTCATATCATACAATCCCACAAAACCAAAATTCGAGCAAATTTCAACTGCTAGGTAGGTGCGTACGTATACATAATTTCGCAGCATTAGCATACCTGAGAAATGTGGTAACCACTCGTCCCTTACTACCCAACCAGCATTACCCTGCGCACGGTAATCCGTTTCCAATTCACGCCGAAGTTGAATTGGGCGACTATATGTATAGGGCGACGACGCGACGTTCGTTGTCACGGTATTAACCTGTAGTATAAGAAAACAAATACGGAAAGTTGGCTCGTTTAATATCAACACGTTAGCGCATAATATTAGGTTTTCCTCGCGACATATATATAAACCAACATCATACACGATATATGTATAATAACCATTTTCACGAAAATTTCGAAACTTTATATCGAACAGCAGTCTGCGGGTAGTGAATTTGACAAGGTTTGTCATATTTATAAGCCTGACATTTTTGATATAATTTCGTCGCTTGTAATGAAAGTGGAAAAGCTCTACCTTACATTTCGCGAGCTGCCTTTGTAACGCGCCAACTTGGTTTAATTTATTCAAAACGTGTCTTACACGGCGCGACGCGACGCAGCGCGGCGTGCCCCGAAGACTTACGCCCCTTCGTCGAGCCGGATTCCGCAATCGGTCTCGCCTTCGCAGGGCTATGCATCAGCGAAGTACACGCACGAAAAACTCGGTATAGCCGCAGTCATCCATTAAAAAATGATAAAACCTTTGGCGTAGACAAGTATTAATCTCGTTTAACCAGCGTCCTCTTAGTCTCGTTTATGTATTCTCGGCATCGTGTTTGCCTCAACTTTATGTATAGGTATAGCGTACACGGCGGCGTCGCGTCGAGCGTCGACTATATTTCTTGAAAATTCACCTTTAATTAACCATACCTCGTTAAATCATTAGACCGGGGAGCCGAGAGTCGCGTACTTCGGCCCAACGTTTACTCAAAAGCCGCCAATTAATTATTGATAACGAGTTCCGCGCCAGCTTTACGTCGCCATCTGCGAAAGCGAAACCTTTCCATATTTTATTCGCCAGGCTAATGTAGGTAGTACCCGGTAACGTCAAAAGATATATTCAGCTCTGGCAGGTCGTTTCACCTGCATAATCGACGTCATCGTTGTAAATATTTTCCTCGATCGTATACACACGCGTGCTCCAATCGCAGTACTAAGTACTTATATTTCTAACGACGAAAGCAATTGAAAAAAAGTGAACAATACATTTTACGTGAAACCGAGGCGCTCTTCGTAGCGCGCGAGGTAATGTTAAAGTACTTGGTACGAATTCAAATCCATAACTGCTACATCGAGTGTACATATCCGTACTATAAATTTGATTTTAATGAAATCTAGTACGTCGAGCTTTAAACCTTCATAAAATCCCATTTCAGCGGTTACGATTTTTCGAAATGATTTATTAATTACTTCGCCGACGATTTTTATCGCAGCGGAAATAAAACTAGGAAAAAATTGCTCGGTTCGATTCGTCCGCAAACGTACCTATTAATAATTTTTTTTCAGCTTTTCGAACGAGTTTTAAAAGTATGAAAATGTACTCGAACAAAAATGCACTTTAAATATTCTACTTTTGTGAAAATCGTCCTGTGTGAGTGAATTCAGAATGAAATTCGTAGAGTAAAAAAAGCATCTGACACGAAATACCTTCATTTCGTTTGAAAAAAATGTTTTCTCAAATACATGCGGTGCGTTGGGAAAAATTGAGAATTTAATTGGGAAGTTTAAAAGTTGAAGATTCATTAAACGGCTGTTTTAAGAATTCACAAATTTTGAAGGAATTGGCAAAATTCAAAAAATCACCAATTTCCAGAAAAAGACCAATTTCAAAATATTGGAAAATTATGCTTAATCATTAATCAATAATGGTGAAAAAATTTTAGAAATTGGCAAATTTCAAAACATGATCAATTTTATAAACCAATTTTAAAAAGTAACAAAAGGCTCTGGAGGGTGGTCAATCGGCCTTTGGTGGAACTTAGGCAAAATTTTTGTCATTCGACTTTTCTCGGTAAAAGGTGCTTTTAGCGGAAGAGCAAATTTTTACATCTTCTTGGGACCGATGTCCCGAAAAACGTTATTTTCAAGCTAAAAGTCATATCTCCGGGGCTTCTCAACCATTTTTTTCAAACTTGGCACGTAGGTATGTACACTGTACAGGCATTAGAGGACAGTACTGTGAAATTTTTCAGGATTTTTCCGATCGCCGAAATGACCTTGAATTTGACCTTGAACATTACAAACCACCATGGGAGGCGCCTTTGGGGCGGATAGAAAAAAATTTTGCGAATTGAAACTTTCAATCATCGGTTTTTGGTAGTGAACATCATCGATCAAAAAAACCAATTTCGAAATCGTGTTCAGCGAGTCAATTTACCCCTTTATACACTTTTTTCGTGACTACTTTCCTAAAATTTCCCAAGTTGAATTTGTATACCTACCCTAAGAATTTCACGTTACGACGGAGTATGAGAATGAATATTGATCGCCAGATTCGGTTTCTGCCAGTCAGATAACCCCATCTAAACACATTTCACTATTATTTTTGCAAAACTTGAAAATTTTGATTTTTTAAACCATTTTTTCCCCTAAAAGTTTAGAAATGTAGAGGAAAATCGAATTTTTCAAGTTTTGTCAAAATTATCGCGAAAAGTGTCTAGATGGGGGTAATTTGATCCGTAGAATCAGAATTTAGCATCAGGAATTTTTTATAACCAATATTCTCCCCTCGTATACTCCGTCAAAACTTGAGATTTTTGCACAAAAATGCATTTTTCATCAAGGCTCATCTGACGTGAGCTAAAAATCTGAAAAAAATTACCATACATTGTACTAAGTTAGGCACACATGTATACCAAAAAGAAAAAAAGAAAAAATGTACGTATGTCTTTTAGTCTTGAAATTATGACGATTTAAAAATTTCTAAGAAGGTTTTTGGCTGGAATGCAGTACAAAAATTCTGAAAAATTCTCAAAAGTCCGTTACCACTTCTCGTAAGTATATACCATATTTTCAATATTTTTGGAAGTTTTACCAGGTGTCGAAATGGGATTTTTCAACGAAAAATCGATATTTTGATGGTGATTGTGGGGAAGAGGAGGTGGTGTGGGAAATGGAAAATCCGCCCTAAAAATTTTTTTCAGCGTCCTCAATAATGTCTGATTGTTAGTTTTGAAAAGTAGCGCTTAGGTAGATTCACCTATCTTGACCGGGGGTATACGGTAAACCCTTTTAAGACTAAAAAATTCTGGAAAAATTACCAATTTTTAAAAAAGTGACAAATTATGAAAAAACCAGTTTCAGAAAATGGAGTGGAAAATTGATCAATTAAAAAAAAAAACTAACAAACTCTAAAGATTTATTTTTAAAAAAGAGCTAATTGTTTGAAAAGTTTTGAAAAAACAAAACGAAATTGGTCAATTTTGAAAATTGATGATCATTTTATCAAGTTTTAAATTTCAAAAAATGTACAGACGAAACTTTTAGTCAAATCTGCAGTAATTGGGGAAAAATGAAATGAATTCTGAAAAAATTATAATGATTAATTCCAACATTTAGGTACACTTTTTCATCGAGGGGCGATCGGAGACAGTTACCCACCCCTTTTTCTCTCTAAAGTCAGAACTGTTTCGTGGCCCGATCATCGTTGAGTTCGAGAAACGAATACTTCTACTATCAAGTTTCAATGTTCGTTTTCCTGACCCCTAAAAAAAATTTCCATGAAGGGAAAGTTTTGTATTCTTATAATATATGTAAGTAATACGTACAGCAGAATTTTCTTTGGAGAAGGGCAGCTAGTTCATTATTCAAGAATAACAAAAGATTTTGAAGGTAGGATATTAAAAAGTGAATATTTCTTTCCTTTACTGTTTTTTTCTTAAAACCGATCGTGAAGAGGACAGATGAAGCATGTAGAAAAAATTTATCGGCTTAATTCACTTTCAGAAGCGATTCTTTAGCCTAGTTCTCTCACCACAATGTAGAAAAAGAAAGATGTAAGACCAACCCTATGCATCTCTAAAATGGTGTAGAGATTCCACGCTGAAAACGTCGCGACTTTTTGCATAGATATCTTTGATTTGAATAATTTTATGTTTTTTTGACGTTTGATCAAATAAATGGATAGACATATTTTCTGAATTGCAATTAAAAATATATTATTCAAGTATTTACAAAATATGGGAGCATAATGCATCATTGCAAAATTTATTAAAACTATGTACTTACCTACTTAATTCTACGAGATAGGTACTCGTAGCTACGTATAAAATAACGCCTAATATTCTCTCAAAATATTTAAAACTTTCAATAAAACATCGGTGAAAAATCACCGGAAAAAGTCGGAATTGCACCACAGGCAAATCAGTGAAAAAAATCACTGAAAGTTCGGTGAATTTTCACTGATTTTTCTGTGGGTTTTACTGATTTTTCAGTCGACGTTACGAAAATCACGGAAAAATCAGTGAAAATTCACCGAAATTTCACTGATTTTTTCACTTATTTGCCGGTGGTCCAGTTCTGACCTTTTTTCCGTGAAATTTTTACTGATTCCAAATGCGAGTGAATCGAGAATCGAATTTCAACGTGTAACGGTTCGATTCGTGCGAAGTCCAACTTAACATATTGCTTAAAAATAAATTATCATATATATTAAAATAGTAACAATAGTTATTCTAAACTACATCTGCTTGCGGCAGATTCTTAAAAATGTTAACAACTTACAATGTGCAAAACCTATGCTCCCAGCTGCTAGGTGCATCCCCGATTGATTACTCATTTCCATCTCCCTCATCGCTCGCGTTTCCTACATCATCGTCGTCCGGGTTGACGCCCTGGTCTGGAGCGACCGCGTCGAAATCACCTGCCGGTAGTCCCATCGCCACTCGATCCTGGCTCACGAAGTACCTAATCTGACCATTTAATCTTTCTTCGTATGCTTGTCGCCGTTGCTGCACTTGTGGCGGACGCGATCCCATAATTTGGTTTGTAGCTTCGAATAAGTTGGTAAAATCTAGTCATAAAGAAGTAAGTTGGATAATTTAAATCGATAAATTGGAATCCTTACGTAACAAAGAGAAAATGTGCCATCTTACTCAACATCGGAATTCTTATTATAAGTTGATCTACGAATGAAAGCATTCGAGTGATTAAAAGTATTTAATATTATAAAAATATGAGCAAATTAAACAGTATAGGTACTAGTCATATCGTATATCTTACATTGACTGATGTACATCACACTATTCGTATCTGAAATTGCACAACTAATTATTAGTTAATTCAAGTTGAACTTTAAAAGCAATAACTCTCTACTTTTTTATCTACAATAAAATGTACAAGTACAAGAAAACGATCCACGAACTTACAATCCATCATTTGTGCTATAAATATGATATAGGCAGCTATGAAAAAAAGAAAAAGAAAAATGATTATTGAATAAAACTTCTCAACCTCGTCAGATACTCGAGCTTAATATCAAGTGCTAATTACTTCTTATTCGTCCCCATTTAGATTGTAATTGGTTTCTCACTGAATCCTCATATGAAGCATACGCATAATCAGCGGCTTGTGCAATTGCTTCAAGGATTCAAGAAATTTTATTTTAATAAAATTTCATATAACATATATGTTATATAGGTACGTGGTTAACAAAAAATATTATTAAGATGCTTACTTTCCCAATCGGTGGCATCTTGAATGCCTGAAATCAAACGACACGACGTACTTAGGTGAATTTCAATCGACGTTTTCGTAGATAAATAATGTAGTTAGGGAAGTAGGTTGTTCTTATCAAGATTATTTCGATATTTCTCATTTTCGTCAAAAATTATTTTCGATGAAAAAACTTTTTCTTTTTTTTTTGAAGGATTAAAAATTATTTGATCGAAAACAGAATAGGTAATTTTATAACTAACTTTTGAGGTTGAAATTTCTTCTCTGTTTTTCAAATATTCAATTCATTTGCCACAAAATTCCGCCAAAAAACTTTTTAAAAAGCGTTCATTCTTTTGAAAAAAATTGACAAGAGGGAAGAAAGTAAAAATAACGTTTTGGGGAAAATTATTGCATTAGCAGGTATAAACATGCAGTTGAAAAAAAAGAATTTGAAAGAAGTTAAATTGCTTGGCTATGTAGAATTTTGAAAACACAGGGTTACGTTTTTTTTGTTTTTTTTGAAAAAAAACAAAAAACGTTTTTTTTCTGTTTAAAACAAAGGTTTTTGTTTAAAACATGTTTTTTAATATGTTGAAAATGAGATGTTTAAAACAAAAAAACAATTTTTTTCAATTTTTCATGGTGGATAAACGTTATCA
>FIZT01024802.1:0-10088 GCA_900065295.1 Paracoccus marginatus | reverse complement strand
GACTCTCAGTATGCTTAAAGGTCATTCAACTGAACATCCAAAACCGAAATTTCAGCTTTTTAAGTTGATTAGGGGCTGAATCAGACATTTCCAAAAAGTGGTAAAAATGGACGATTTTCAACGATTTTTGAAGTTTTAAATTTCGCAATTATGCTCCGAATGGATTAAAATTCTGGTTCCGGGGTCTCCTTAAGGCCCTAATTAAATACATTATGCGTTGATATCATTCTGACAACTGGTAGTGGGGGTAACAACGCGCTGTATTTACCCCGGAGAGAAACGTCGCGTTTCTCACCAGGTTCTCCTGGGAGTATTGTGATGTCGCGCGCGTTTAAAAGATTGCCTCTGGGGCACGGGTTAATATGCACCGATCGAGCTGAAATTTTTTTTGTGCCATATTGGGACATAGTCTAACAAATTTAGCCCCGATCCCGATAAAAATTCAAAAATTTGAAAATGAGTGCCACCCTAATGTAGGTAGGTAGGTAGGTAGGTATACCATATAAATCTTAACGTATAGAAATTTGTCTTTCAATCTCAATCTCATACTGTTCATTCAATAGTTCGATCTCTAGTAGGACAGTTTTTCTGCACAGCTTCATCATACATCTTTAATAGGACAACGGTATAGATACCCTGCAGTTGATCTTTTGTTGGGTATTATACGCGTAGTAAGTTAACCGCAACCTTGCTGCGTTGAATGACCCATTATACTTGTATACGTGTAAGTATTAACTCCACGCGGCTACAATACAGATCACAAGAGTCGGCTCGATTGAAGTTCAAGCACATGGGACCTTTCAACGGAAGTACGCAAAAAATGGAATTTTATCAATAAATGAAAGGAATGCCGAAAAAAGGTTCGCGAATTTTTTTTAGCAAATTTTTCAACCGAAATATCCGGATACCTAATTCATTTTTTTACCAATTACACTTGAGAGGTGTAAAATGTCTTGACAATACGTAAGATCTGATAAAAGAGGGGCTTGAAGCGCAAACTACCATATAGGAGTAAAGAAGATGAGGTACCTATCCAAACGGGTAAAACTTCAAGGCAAAATAAAACCAGATCGAAAGAGCATCACAGGTATAATTGAAATTTCAGCTGTCAGAGCGCACCCATTGAATTTTGGTAAATTTTTGGAAATGAAATTGAGGACAACGAGCAGTTGAGAGCCCCCAGAAAATTTTTGTAATTATCGCTTTTCCAAAAAATTCCCGAAATCTACACAAGACCGATTCAACAGTTATAAACTTGCCCTAATTCAAAATTTCCTCTTACAAAATGGTTTGGAAAAAAAATGGAAAATCTGCCTCTGATGAGCGAATAAAATGGAAAATTTTGAAAATTGTCGTAGAAGTTTTTCCCGACTCCCTAAATTAATTGAAGCTGGTTAGTAGCCGCTCTGGGGCTTTCAAAAAAATATATAATTTTTTTATTTTCATCTTCAAAACTAGTTTGGTGAAAAAAATTCTTACTTTTGACCAGCAAAACCGGATTTCGGAGAGATGGACCCTAATCTGTTGAGAAAACCACCAACAAGCATCATTCGCGTTTATACGACCAAAATCGCACTGACGTGGATTTTTAGACTATTTTTTAGAAAACTGGAAATTTTAAAAAAATTGTGGAGGTTCAAAATTAATTTAGCAAAGTTGATTTTGAACCTCCACGAAAATTCTGAGTCAGTGCCTGTACAATTTTCAAGGTACTGACTAAAAATTTTCAAAACTTAACAAATGCACTTTGGCTACTGAAATTTTTGTTGCAGTGGTACTTTTGCATGCTCTTCGGATTCATCTTCCTTTGATCTGGGCATTTTTTTCCTTTGTCCCCTGAGAAAATTACTCTCGAAAAAGAATTGTGAAAATTTTTAAAAACCGCTAGAAAAATGAAAATATTTTCTTCGTTAGCTTGTTTCTGCACAGCTGCGTCACTGAAAATTTGCTAGAGTCAACTGTACCTATAGGTACAATATTTTAATCAAATAAATTCTAACATTATAAAAGTAAAGATGGCGCAAGACCAATCCATTCCGCCATCAAATCCTTTCATTAAACGAAGTAACGCTAAACAAACCTCGAAATGGTCGTGAAATTTGCCCCTTTTTCGACTTGATTGTATTTATAATAAGGTAGCATTCTAAAATATTTTTTCAAAATTAATGATTTGTAGCTAATATCTACATGTATCTATCTAAACGTATTCGAGTAGGTACGTAGACGTAGGTACGTACGCTTTAAAATCATTTACCAGTCACAAAAAAAAAAAACGAAGGGATGAAATAAACATATAAAGTGATAATAGCTGTACGAGGACCTTCTCAAAATTATCGTACCACCCTTACGTTTTGAAATTCGATACTGTGCCAAAAGGGTAGAGGTAAATGATTAATTCGCTGGCGTTTATTGATGATAACACATACTATGACGAGATGATATAAAATTTCGTACTTTTTGCGCGAACTTAAGTGTACGCAATTCCATTCTTTCAGGTTTAATACGTTTCGGTGAAAAACCCCTAAACCTATACGTAGGTATCTAATCTACATACAGGCAAATAAAATTCAAGAGGAAAATTCCAAACGAATTAAACTCATCTCAATGTGGTAGGCACTAATTTCTAGGAACATGGAGACTTGTTTAATATCCGAAAGTATGGCGGATTCATTGGGTAATTGTTTTTGACGAACACGAACACGTATCTAAAGGGGCACAAAATAACAAACTCCCCCTAAGAGTTATTATCATTATAGTCACTGTTACCATTGTCATTTATTATTATACCGGGGTAAGTACCGGTTTTATATTTCGCCCTTGCATGAATAAAGCGATTTTCCTTACATCATGCTCGACACTTTCAAACGGACGATGATTTATGATTTTTTTTACATCAACTTTTCTATGTAGCGCATTTAGTCTCTCGTGTGTCATTTTGTTAATGCTACCTCTTTGGTTTGTGTGGCGGCATAATAAACGAAACATTTTACTAACGCGAAAAGGTGAAAGCTTCGTAGGTTGCCATTTTATTATTCTCGACTATTTTTTTTTTTATACCTATGTATAGAGCGTGATTTTCAAAAATTATTATGAACAAAGATAATTTTCATTTTCCAGCAGAATATGAAAACTTCGTTATTGCACATCGCTGTCGCTAACTATACAGTATGTACCTAACCTAAAGGGTTACTTATATGTATTAGCTACCACAAAACTCTCGGAACAGTTCGATTTTTTCGATTAATAAGGATAAAAAAAAATCGCCTAGGTAGTCTGAAGTCATTTTTAAACATTGAATGAGTATGGATTACTTAAAGAGAAAATAGAATATGTAGGTAGATTTTTAAAAATGGGTACGTACCAACTACCAACTATCACAAATGTGCATTCTTTTACAAAACAGACAATAATAGAAATTCGGTGTTTTTTTTGCATTTTTTTTTTTAATTTCCACTCGGCCGATTTACAGTTATCTATGCACTTTAGTCAATTTAGAATTTGTGTTTGGCATAAAAATACAAAACACATTCCAACTATTATGAAATTTTAGTTCATGTGTTGGATTATAAACATTAAACACACGTACGTTGTATATAAATCATGTTGATCCGCAAAATTCGAAAAGCATTTACCATTCAGTA
The DNA here is from genome assembly GCA_900065295.1 of Paracoccus marginatus. Lineage (NCBI taxonomy): Eukaryota > Metazoa > Arthropoda > Insecta > Hemiptera > Pseudococcidae > Paracoccus > Paracoccus marginatus. Next base: position 6,447 of record FIZT01024802.1, on the reverse strand, counting down.
AACCATTTCTCTATATCACGGCTTTCAATTAATAAAATTGCGAAATAACTGCAAATTCAAATACCACGATCTCCCTATAGGTATCTACTTATACCTGCATGCATGTATAATGTAAGTACAAGTTGAAAAAAAAACAACAACATTATAAAAACATTTAAAAAGCTTTGCCCTACCATATTCAACTTTCTACAAAATTCCATACAAAGGCAGGTTAAAACAAAACAACGCAGTTCATTATTAATTAACTGCATACATTATTATCATAGGTAGATACTTATACAGGAAGGTAAATATATACGCGAGCCACTCTAAAATATCTATTACAGTCGACCCTTTCATTTTACAACTTGAATAGAATCTTTATGTCCATGTAGTAAAAATGGTACCTATACTTTTTAATGGAACATGTACATATATCGCTCAAACAACATTCATATATCGGCTCCTCTGAGCGTGCCTCAAAACAGACACCGAATTCGTGTTCAGCAACCTCGAATTACTTAGTCAAAAACAACTGCTTTTTCGATTTCTTGGAAATCGAATCGTGAAAATTTCCATGTTTTTTTTTGCTCGGCCAAAGAAATTTTAGACAAGGATAATAACTGAAGGGGTATTCGGGCCTGGATGATCCAGATTCGATGTCAGTATTACCCTAGCTAGCACACACAATTTTGGAACCATTCTTAAGCTGAAGTTTGAGTTTCTGAAAAAAAAAATATAAAAGTTTTGCTCAAGAAATATAAAAATAGTACACCTTGTTCATGTAAGATTTTAGGACATTTAATATCCAAACATGTATTAAAAATGGTACACTTTGTACATGCACGATTTTTGAACATGCACTATCCGTACATGTAGCAAAAATGGTATACACTTTGTACATGTACGATTTTTGAACATGCACGATCCATACATGCAGTAAAAATGGTATCTACACGTTGTGCATGTATGATTTTTGAACATGTAATATCCATACGGCATAAATGTAGTAAAAATGGTGCACTTTGTGCATGTATGTATGATTTTTGAACATGCACTATCCGTACATGCAGTAAAAATGGTACACTTTGTGCATGTACGATTTTTAAACATGTAATATCCATACGGCATACATGTAGTAAAAATGGTACACTTTGTGCATGTATGATTTTTGAACATGCACTATCCGTACATGTAGCAAAAATGGTACACTTTGTGCATGTATGATTTTTGAACATGTAATATCCATACGGCATACATGTAGTAAAAATGGTGCACTTTGTGCATGTATGATTTTTGAACATGCACTATCCGTACATGCAGTAAAAATGGTTTGTGCATGTATGATTTTTGAACATGCTGAATATGCACTATCCGTACATGTAACAAAAATGGTACACTTTGTACATGTACGATTTTTGAACATGCACTATCCTTACATGCAGTAAAAATGGTACACTTTGTGCATGTATGATTTTTGAACATGTAATATCCATACGGCATACATGTAGTAAAAATGGTGCACTTTGTGCATGTATGATTTTTGAACATGCACTATCCGTACATGCAGTAAAAATGGTTTGTGCATGTATGATTTTTGAACATGCTGAACATGCACTATCCGTACATGTAACAAAAATGGTACACTTTGTACATGTACGATTTTTGAACATGCACTATCCTTACATGCAGTAAAAATGGTACACTTTGTGCATGTACGATTTTTGAACATGTAGGTAATATCCGTAGGTACATGTAGTAAAAATTGTAAACTCCAATTACTATAAAAATTATATATTGAAACTGAAGCCCCCCCCCTTCCCGATGAAATATGGTCTATCTCCATCTATGATTCATGACTAAGCTTGAGCAACACTGGGAAAGATTTCAGATCGTCGCCCATGGACTTATTTTTTAAAAATATACCTAGTTATGTTTTGTTTTTCTTTAATTCGTTTACGGGCCCCTTCAGTTCATTTTGCTGACCGGGTCCCAATTCTCCAGTCCACCACTGCTTGAATTCGATTCTTTTTTCTTGTACCGAAACAAAAACATATCAATTTTTAGTGCACAAGTATATAGGTAGCGATTCGAGAAAACACTTTGGTCTATTATGACGCTGAAGAAGTCTTAACATTCTTACAAGAAATCGCCATTCTTTAAAAACACGAATAGGTATACATACTACACATAAGAAGTGTATAGTCGAGTGTCAAAGAGTCGGGAATAAGAGAAAACGCGAGGTATAACAGTAGTAGGTCTTTTGTTTGAGGTCAAAGGTTTATTCATGGCTTTTGAAAGCAACTGAAACTGGAGAAGGGTGAATATCTATTCATGAACCAGCCGCGACAGGAGTCAGTGGGAAGCAGTTCAATAGTCGAACACTTAACCAATGCTAATCATCTTTCTTACAAAAACGACCGATTCGCAGTCGTAATATTTTTGATCGCGTATACAATGAAATATCGAAAGGCGAATATTTGTTATGGGGTGTAGATATGTTATATCGATGTTTTTCGCGGTATTGTTAACCTAACGCGTTTCGTTTTGTCACCAAATGTCGCCGACTCATAAATTTAATACATTTTAAGTAGGTCTTGAAAGTTATTACCGAAAATGATAAAATACCCAGCGCTATTCGCATTCTATTATGCAATCAATTATTTTACGTATTTCTTTGTTGGTGATTTTTTTTTTCTTCGGAAAGACATCTGTTGATCATGGTCTGTAAAGATTTCGAGTGCAAGCGTCTCCGCAGTCTCAAGTTCAAGTTGACTACGATCAAGTTCACGCAGAAGAAAATATTAGCTTTAAATAACCACACTACACTACATTGTACATTTTACTATGCTTCTATAAAAAAGAGAATTCAATACTCGCCGAGTATGCACCGTACCTACAATTTATAAAAGTTACATCACGTCAAATTGATACCATCTATAACGGTAAGAAACGCCATAGCAAAATCTCACTGCTGGCCGGTCTATTGGATCATGATAAAAAAATTTCTCTCCTTCCGGTCTTTCAAGTCAGCAAAAAAATTCACTCTTGGCCGAGCTTCTTAAAATGCGAAGTCAGTTTTTCCAATGTTAAAGAGAGGGAGATATCGTACAATTTCTCAGTACCTACCTACCTACCTACGTATTAAGTAATATAAATTCCTGAATCAGGGATGAAAAGTTTCGAATTTTATTAGCGTACCTATATTGTATATCAACTTACGCATGGATATTTGGAATTGAAATAAGTGGAAAATTCCAATTCCAGTATACCTTGATATCTGTCTATGACAGACGAATATTTCTTTGTCACATTTTTAAATGAGTTACCTTTTTAATCACTTGGATAGGTACACGTTGTAGCATCAATAATTTTTTTTATTCTTTCATGACATCTGTATCATTACACATTTTATTTTCTCAAAATCCAAAACATTGACGTAGATAAACCTGAAACTGAAGCAACGTACCGTACCTACCTATAACCTACCTATCGAGAGAAACTTTCGTTTCGGCGGATTAAACAATGATATTATATGGAAAATTTTTAGCTAGCCTAGGTACCATTTTCATAGTTTTAAATGCATATCTAAAATCACAAGTTTTGAATGAGGAGAGGGAAGTGGGGGAAGGGGAACGGATCTGCACCCCCCACTACTACTTCCACACTCGAGTCGACCACTGCGGAAAAGAAATACCTTTAAATTAAGATTTTGTTGAAAACGACGGTGCTATAAAATTTATGACTCGTTACATTACACGAGTAGATTTTCGGTAATAAAGTTGACACCGCGTTTCATTAGTCATGCATAGAAACAACAGACACGCATTAAATTATCGGCACGTTTTTCGCGAGTACAAAAATGCTAAACAGGCGATTCGCGTTCGAAATGCATTTGATAGCGTAATTTCCGTTAGTAATTTTATTAACGCCGATTTTGTCGGATGATTAAAGAGGAGATATATCTTCTGAGTACTGCATTGAGATATCAACAATTGTCCTTTTCGAGCACGATATTGGTTTATGGATAAGTTCCGGTTCCGGATTTTAGAAAAACGAATAGGTTCGACACGATGGCAGAACAGGGTACTCGACACCATCGTATACGATAATTCGTTACGTCTCAACGCAGACGGTTTCGGAACAAATTATCAGTCGTGATAAATTATCTCCTTCGCAACTGATCCCTTATTTTTTTTTTCATATTGCGACTAAGTTATATCTAATGTACTTTTTGACGAGTAAATCTCGATTGCTTCGTTCTAGGATTGAAAGCTTTTTTTCCACTTTCAAGGTACCATACATATGTAGGTATATATATAGTAGGTACCTGGTTCATTGGTCATCGTAACAGTCCTTGAGGGCGTAAAAGAGTGATAAAATTTGAAACAAAGTAAGTAACTAGGTATGGTATAGGTATAAGAAAGTAAGTGCTAAGATATTACAATTTAATTAACTTTTGTGCCATGGTTAATTACTCGCGATAATTTAATCTTGATTATGCATAAAATTACTAATATTTACCATGTTATCCTATACAAAGTACACAGGTGTTTTTTTTAGCGAGGTATAATCCGTTTTTATACGACAATTCAAGTCACCTAAGCTTCATAAGTAGGCATAAAACGCTATAGGTACGTATAGAGGTACACGTATAGGTACATAAGGTAATATTTTTCTTAATGACTTGCAACATCGGCGCATCTGATGTTGAAACGTTTTGACCATAGGGCTGGTCGGTGTCGACCAAAAAACAAACAATTTTTCAGCGCAAATCCAATTTAGAATATCTCGTTAGACTATACGAATTGTGTTAACTTCGTTTAAGCGTTAAGTTCATTTAATAAAATTACGCCTAAAATAAGGTTACTCCGCGAAGAAATTTCATTTAAACTTGTTAAGAAGCTTAAATTCTGGCAGCGTCTTGTCGCGTGCCAAGCCAACAATGAAAAGGAAGAAGAAAAAAAACAGAAATAAGAAGAATACGAATACTAAAAGAGTAAGTTATTCGCCCCGAGTCCAACCAACCGAAAACGAATACGCGACGTCAAATTTAAAATTAATCTGATTATTTGTTCGCGACATGTTAGCACTATGAGACATCTTTTAGCACGCAAAGACGTCAGAGGGTGTTTTTCAAAATCATCGACGCGAAAGAAACTTCGAAAAGAACAATTCTCCCTTTATTTAACATCTTTTACTCGGTTTTCCACTTTTTTTTTTTTGCTACCTATTTCTCCTTTAGGTAAGTATATACGTATATATACTAAATAACTTTTTTTTATTTTATTATTATTATTATTTTTTTTTCTTAGGTGTTTTTTCGCAGTTAAAAAACTTTCAACATTTTTTCTCCGCTTATCGCGCGACAAGTAAATTATTTTTAGAACCAAATAGAATATTTCAAACTTAAATCGCAATCACTTTTTCGTTCGGTTCGCTTATCAGTTTCATTCACGTTTCTTTATTTAAATAACAAATTTACGAAGTCATTCGTGGAGAAGAAAATATCAAACGAGGTGCGATAAGTAATTTTCGTAACATTTTTTCAACTCTCACACAAGCGAGCGTCAGCATCGACGAATTCGTATTTCGTATATGGTGTAGAATGAAATACGTTTAGGTACGTATTATTATGTGTACCTACCTACCTAGTTCGAAAAGGTAGTGAAAAAAAAATTGTTATACGCAACACTAACCCGAATTTTTTTCACACTCAGGCTGGCCGACCGCGCGTAATTTGTTCAAAAATGAATTCACTTTTCAATATGATAGTCCATATCGAGTTACAAAGTAAACTATTCGTTTTCGTCGAACAGGTTTTTATAGGTGGGATCATATGGAAATTTGATACGAATGAAACATGAATCGAGAAGGGGGGGGCTTCGAAGTGTCCGTCACCCTCTTTTTTCAGCAAACCCATTATGATAGGATAATACGAAGTCAAATTCTTCGTCAACAACTTACGTTACACCATGCGCGTTACACTGACGATACTCTTAAAATGTCGATGTCCACCCCCACTCCAAAGTCAATTGATCGTAGGACGTTGCTCAGTTTTTTCTGGAATTTTCAACCGAGAATCTTATTAGAGCTGAAATTTTCAAATTTTTGGTATTTTTGTGATTCTTTGCCACTCAAAATGGGGTGAGGAGCTCTTCTTAGGGCTTAAAAAAAATGCAAATTGAGTTTCTGCATCTTCCTAGACCATCGCCATCCTCCTTAGATCAAAACTTAGACAGCTACCGTGAAATTTCTTTTCCAGGGAAATCCAAGTTGGTAAAAACTAAAAAAAGAAAAAATTGAAATTTCTCAACTTCAAACTAAACAATCGCTTGAAGGGTCAAAATTGGGATAGTTAGACCTGCTGAACACGAATCCGCAGTTAGTTTTTTATTTGACAATTTTTAATTATCCTTTCACAACATGAAAGTCGTTGATAGAAAATCGTGATCTGTAACTTTTTGA
>FIZT01024773.1:0-11394 GCA_900065295.1 Paracoccus marginatus | reverse complement strand
GGGTCCCATAAAAATTTCGAATTTTTTTTTTCACCAAGTATAAATGAGGACCACCCTAAGGAACAAGCTGAAAAAAATTTGAGATGGTTTCACATCGAAACTTATCTTTCAGATTACGTACATAGTTTCGTCCAAATCGGTAGGAGTGCAAATTTCACCATTCTACTCGGGGAGACTCTCTAAATCAAAAATCATACATAGACCTCTCCCTCTTGGGTAACTAAAATAACCTCGTCACGATCCAAAATTATAATCCACATACTCATCATTTACGTCAATACAGCCCCCATCGTCATCATCGTTTTTCAAACCTCTCACACAACGACGGACGTGATCATAATGGAACTTCGAGCGAATAAGGAACGCAACCACGCGATGAGTGTACGTAGAACGAAAACGAAATTTCATGCGCCCGCCGACAGACTCGGACTCGCGGTATCAGGCAGGTCGAACCAAACAAAACATAAATAATCTATTTAATGCTCGAACGCCTCGTCGCCTCGTCACCACCGCGTATACCAAACTTTCCTGTCACGAGACTCTCGTGCGGCGCAATGATAAATGTGGGTGTGGAGCGGTTCTTTTTTTTTACCAGGGAAGAGTACTACGAGAGAGAAGCGCACAGAGCACGTACGAGCTATCTATAAGCCGCCACAGTCGGCATTCGACGATCGCGCGTTTCAACTTTGGAAAAAAATTGTCGTTTCTTTTGAATTCGCGTTACATACCGGTGCTTTCGTCGTGTGGTGTTTTCACCGTCTTCTCACGTGGTTTTTTTCCCTCCGTACTACTAGCATCAATCGCGTGTGTTACGTGCGAAGTGTTTCGCCATATAGTCGATAATTTCATCGAATTGCGCTAATATGGGTAAAGTACCCGCTATCGGCATAGATCTAGGAACAACGTACTCCTGCGTAGGAGTATGGCAACACGGAAAGGTGGAGATTATCGCCAACGATCAGGGTAATCGAACTACGCCGAGTTATGTGGCTTTTACCGATACCGAAAGACTGATCGGAGATGCTGCCAAAAATCAGGTACGCTATCGTCAATTGTTGTATCGACTCGTGAGGTCAAAGAGCACCCTTGTAAAGTTTCAACGGTAATATATGCAAAAAAAAAAATCCTCTCGAATGATGAAATTTTCGTCACTTTTGAAAATTTGAAAAATGTTAAAAAATGACTCATTTGTGGACGAGGCAACTCGAAACTCGCCATTGAATTTCCCAAATATGTTGAGAGCGTGTGACTTGTGATAAATGTTGGCGTGTTTTCAAAATCCAACTGCTTAATTAAAACGACGTTAAAAAATGAATAGGTTTTCAAGTCGTAAATTACGTAAATGCTATTTTATTCTTTCTATAAAAAAAAAAATTGAAAAAATTAAAAAATGGAGATACTGTCAAGAAAATGAATACTTCTGTTGTATTGAAAATGAAATCAATTATACTGAATGAAGATATTATTTGATTAATTTATTGAAACTATTTTTTTTTTTTCGATTTCTCGATAAATAAAGAGGGCTGAGGGACGGATGGAAAAATGAAAAAATTCGTAAACATTAAAAAATCAGTCAATTAATCGCGACCAAAAACTTGGCAATCGAATCAAATTAGAAAATTTGCGAACAAATCTCTACGTTCGAGTTCGTAGGTGAAAATATGTAAAAAAATCAAATCATTCAAAAAAATGAGAAATCGATCATCGATCAATTGAATTCCAAAATTGATCGATCAATCGCTAAATCAATCGAATAAAAGTGCTTAAAAAACTGTTCTAAAAAATTTATCGATCTTCAAAAATTCAACAAACTACTCAACAGCGATATTTAGAAAGCGAAGGCGGGGGAGGGGGAACTCTAAAAAAACATAAAAATCGTCCTACATGTCGATCTCAAGGTTTTTGAGTACGGTGAACTTGAAATTGACGTCGATTTCAAAATTAGAAGCTACGAGAACCAAGTGCAAGAAAACTGTCCTCCGCAGAATGCAATCAAAACGTCAAAGAAATGTATTTTTAGAATATCTTCGACAATTCAACCTCAAAAAATGATCAAGAAGGCAAAAATGTAAAATAAAAATAATTTCTTTCATACCATTTCACCCCACCTCATGCCCGCTGACTCATCGCAACACTTCCCAAGAAAATTTGGACGCCTCAAAGATAACGAAATCCCAACTCCTTCCGAAGAAGGAAAATCCCACTCTTCTCTTCACTCTTCACTGGAAACCAGACAGAGACACCATTACACTTTTCGGATCAAAATCCTTGAATTAGATCACCACGATCGTTACCCTCTACCTCTCATCACTCCACGTACAAATCAAAGAGCGACAACGGCTCAGAAGAGCACCTACCGCCAAGTACTGTACCAATGTACGTTCGAAAAAATCGAACACGAATACAAGGAACCAGCCTGGGCAAGGCCATTTCCATATTCGGGAGCTGCCGAATATAATATACCTTAAATCAGCCTACCTGCTCTTCCTACACTCGCTGTACAGTTTTGTCTTCTTTAAATTTGTATCTATGGGGAGAGGGGGAGGGGGAATTATACAATCTGACGCAACAATGTAAGAGACGACCTATATCAAACCTGAACGAGTTACCTATTAACAATGAAAAAAAAATGATAAAATAATTCGAAAAAAACGACGTTTGGTCGTTTATACGCACACATACTACAAGGAAAGCTGTTAGCGAGGAACATACGTATGTGTGAACCCAAAGGGGCACGCGAGACGGGTACCGCCCGCGCCTTTATTTTTAGACCATGATGCGGTCGCTCATACTACTCGGCCAGTATTGCCAAAATAATTCTCTTTTAATATCATCGAACGCGTATCGTTTGTACTTTTTAATAAAACTGCCTGCGTTTATCTTTCTTCTTCTCATTTTGTTTTTCTCGAAAATGGCATGCGCTTGTTCAACGAACTCGTCGAGCTTCATTAATATTAATACGCGCGATAATGTGTACCTCGAAGAGTACGCCGCGGCCAGCTGCTTATAGTACAACGTGTATCTAAGGTCGATTGCGGCTTCGACATGTTCAAACACAATAAGTACCTGTTTGCCACAGTAAAAGTGAACGCTGACTCGGTTACCGTTTAAGGAACGCATCACGTATAGAAATATCAATCTCTCGTGTCCATGTTTGGCTTTTTTTTTCATGATATAGGTACGCCACAAGCAGGGACCATCTCGAGCGTACGACTAGCTGCATGGAACTACTAGTAACCGTGTAATGTTTCAATTACAGAATGTAAATTTGTCACGGCTGTTAAAAATTCATAATATGCTTATTTGGTTATGTATAGGATCGGTACGATGTACAGGTATTCCTCGTACGCGTACGACACGAGGAAAAAAAATCGCGCGTCAGAATTATCGACGTGAACGACGAACCAGTTACATCACTTTTCATTATACACACACTTACGCCGTCAGCTGATACCATAATTTCTATTAATACAATTCGTACAGTAATTAATGAGGAGCTAGATGAGGACAAATTGGCATCGTGCTGGAAGGTCGATTTACGTAAATAATAATCTTTTTCAAAAAGAAATTTTTTCATTTTTTTTTTCAAAAAATAAAAAAATTCAAGTTACTTCCCGGAAGAAAATTTTGTTTCAATTTTTCAAAAAATAAAATTTTTAAAAATTAAGAATTTTGAATTTTTTTTTCGAAAATGAAATTTTACATTTTTTTTTTCAAAATCAAAATTTTGAATTTTTTTCAAAAATTAAAATTTTATTTAAAAGTCAAAATTTCAAATTTACAAAAAAAAAAAAATACAAAACACGAATTTTCTACTTGTTTCATCGCAAAATTTTCAAAAACAAAAATTCAATTTTTTTCCAAAAGCAAAATTTTCATAATTTTCCAAAAAAAAAAAAAAAATCGTTTTTTTCACCTCCATATGAATATTTGCACGCAGGTGGCGATGAACGCGAAAAACACCGTCTTCGACGCGAAACGTCTCATCGGTCGAAAATTCGACGACCCTAAAATCCAAGAAGACATAAAACACTGGCCATTTACCGTCTTCAACGAAGGAGGCAAGCCAAAAATCAAAGTCGAATATAAAGGCGAGACGAAAAAATTCACCCCCGAAGAAATCAGTTCGATGGTGCTGACCAAAATGAAAGAAATCGCCGAGGTGTACTTAGGTACGTACCGGTATAGATTACCTACCCATACATTCCAATCACTTTGCGTTCATTTCACCATCTCACCGACGACATTGGTCGAGCAGGAGGCAAAGTATCAGACGCGGTCATTACAGTCCCGGCTTACTTCAACGATTCCCAAAGACAAGCGACCAAAGACTCGGGCGCCATTGCTGGACTCAATGTGCTACGTATTATCAACGAGCCAACTGCGGCAGCTTTGGCTTACGGGCTAGATAAGAATTTGACCGGCGACAAGAACGTGTTAATTTTCGACTTGGGTGGCGGTACCTTCGACGTTTCTATTTTATCCATCGACGAAGGATCCCTATTCCAAGTAAGACGATCGTTTCATCGCCAACCATACATTATCAAAAATAGCCATACGTCCTCTAATCACGCTACTTCTTCGCGTATTTTTGTAGGTGAAATCAACCGCAGGAGATACCCATCTCGGAGGCGAAGACTTCGACAACAGATTGGTGAACCACTTCGCCGAAGAATTTCAAAGGAAATTCAAAAAGGATATCCGCAGCAATGTCAGAGCCCTCAGACGTCTACGTACCGCTTGCGAAAGAGCCAAACGTACGCTATCCTCCAGCACCGAAGCCAGCTTAGAAATCGACGCCCTACACGAAGGTATCGATTTCTATTCGAAAATCTCGAGGGCTCGTTTCGAAGAACTCTGCATGGATCTGTTCAGATCGACGTTGACTCCCGTAGAACGAGCTTTATCCGACGCCAAACTGGATAAGTCCAGCATACACGACGTAGTCTTGGTCGGCGGCTCCATTAGGATACCGAAAATTCAGAAATTATTACAAGTTCGTGTAGAACGTTAATAGATCTCTCATCACTCGATAGTGAGGGGGAAAAATCCAAATTATTTTGACGACGTTTTTTCTGCATTTGTAGGACTTTTTCTGCGGAAAATCCTTGAATTTATCCATCAATCCGGACGAAGCTGTCGCCTACGGTGCCGCCGTTCAAGCCGCTATTCTCAGCGGAGATACCAGTTCTTCCATACAAGACGTGCTTTTGGTCGACGTAGCACCTCTGTCGTTGGGTATCGAGACGGCCGGCGGAGTTATGACCAAGTTGGTCGAACGAAATTCACGCATTCCTTGCAAACAAGCTCAAACCTTTACCACGTACTCGGATAATCAACCCGCTGTTACCATTCAGGTACTGAACGGTATAAAAATTTTAAATCAAATTAAACCAAAAAATTCAAGAAAATTATTAAGAAAGAAAGAAATGAAAAATTTTTCAAAAAATTTTAAAATTCAAAAAATTAAGCTGCAAAAAATTGAAAAAAATGTCAAAATTTGAAAAAAATTAAAAAAATAGAAAAAATGAAGAATACTCAAGAAAAGTAAAATTGCAGAAAATTATAAAAAATTTTAAAAACAAACAAACAAATCAGAAAAAAAATTCAAAAATTTAGAAACCAAATTGGAAAAAATTGTTGGATCAAAAAATTCAAGAAAATTATCAATAAGACATGAAAACTTGGAAAAACTTGAAAAAAATTCAAAAATTCAAACTGCAAAAAAATGAAAAAAAAGAGTCAAAATTAGAAAAATACATAAAAAATAAAGAATACAAGAGAAAACTGAAATTGCAGAAAATTATAAAAATTTTAAAAACAAAAAAATCAAAAGAAATTCAAAAATTTAAAAATCAAAATTGGAAAAAAATTTTGCATTAAAAAATTCAAGAAATAGGACATAAAAAATTGAAAAAAAAAGGAAAAATTAGAAAATAAAAAAAATTTAAAAAATGAGCAACACTTAAAATTTGCAGCAAGTTGCAGAAAATTATGAAAATTTAAAAACAAAAAATCAAAAAAAATCAAAAATTTAGAGACCAATATTGAAACAAAATTTTGGATTAAAAAAATCAAAATATGAAAGAAATGAAAAATTGGAAAAAAATTCAAAAGTTCAAGAATTCAAACTGCAAAAATTTTTTTAAAAGGATAAAATAAGTAAAATTGAAAATTAAATTTAGAAATAAGGAATGGATAAGAAAACAAAACTTTTTTTAAAAAATTGAAATTGCAAAAAATTGTTATTATTTGGAGAAATTTTTTTAATTTATGAAATTTCAAAATTGAAAAATATCAACTCATCGATTAAAACCTGTTAAAAATTAATAAAATCAAATTTTCAAAAACTCGTAATTTTTTCAAACACCAAATAGCATGATCTGCGTTTACATTTTCCAGGTATTCGAAGGAGAACGAGCCATGACCAAGGATAACAATCTCCTGGGTACCTTTAATTTAACCGGAATTCCGCCAGCTCCGCGTGGAGTTCCCAAAATCGAGGTTACTTTCGACCTGGATGCCAACGGTATCCTCAACGTTTCCGCCAAAGACACCAGCACAGGCAAATCCGAAAAGATTACCATACAAAATGACAAAGGTCGACTGTCCAAAGACGAAATCGACAAGATGCTCGCCGATGCTGAAAGGTAGGCGAACCCAACCATCATTCTTTCCCACCCCGAGGAGGGAAGATTCCCAAGTCGTCGAACGTATATTCTTATAGTCAACAAATCCCTCATTTTCATCGCAAACAATAAAAAGTCACTTTCTCTGCACTTTGCAGATACCGAAACGAAGACGAAAAACAAAGAGAACGAGTCACCGCTCGTAATCAATTGGAAAGTTACGTATTCAGCGTGAAGCAGGCGGTCGAAGAAGCCGGATCCAAGCTCACCGAAACCGACAAGAAAACCGTCACAGACAAAACCAAATCCATACTGACGTGGCTCGATACCAACACGTTGGCCGAGAAGGAAGAATTCGAGGAGAAACTCAAAGAGGTACAAAAAGAATGCGCGCCCATAATGACCAAACTGCATCAAGCCGGTGGCAAAGGGCCCACCGTAGAAGAGGTCGATTAATTACGTCTCAATTCGATCACCGCATAATACGTATGTACAAGACAATGGACTAATTATTCAACTGCAGATTACCTATGTATATCTAGGTACTACACCTATTACACTACACACGCGAATATCGACGCGTCGGTAATATTATGGGGCCTTGTTTTCTTTTTCTTTTTAAATTCTTTCGTGCATAATAAGCAATTCTCGAGTATTTATCGTAAATGTATTGAAAGCACTAATGTGGAAATAAATAAAGGTGTTAATTTTTTCATCAGTTTTTTCGCTTTTTTCATTCACTAAAAATATTTCAGATACGAATACTTAAAGCTCTCTGGCTATGTTATGCGGCCATAAAAAAAAAACAAAAAAACAAAAAAAAAACCGCAACAACATTCAGTACTTAGTTTTAATTTCGTACATCAATCAAACCCATGTAAACATTACACGACTTTACACCTTGGAAATCGCTACGTACGATTCACTCTAACACGAGCGTTTCAAAGTACCTACCGAATGGAATCGTCAATTCGTATAATTTAGCTATTTTATTCATTAGCCAGCATAATTCCGTTTCGTCGCGTTATTGTTCGACCGTCCACCGCGAGCAATTACAACACTCGCAAGTGAATTATCATCGGTCCGTAGGTATATCGAATCGCGTCCGAACTGTGTTGTGTTTCTTTTTCCTCCGGCTCCGACCAATTCCGTCGCCATGAACGCCGAAATATTCGACAGAACGGTCAACGGTAAATCGTGTAAAGATTTTATACATCCTTGGAATGCCAGCTGCACCAAAGGACTCAACGAGATGCTCATAAGTTCCGTCAAAGGCTCCGGTAAATTTTCCTTGGCTTTACACAGTGTTCGTAAATTTTTTGAATAATTGCGAGGATTTTTTCGAATTTTTGCATTTTTTTGTCGCAAACTCAACATTCTGTTTTGGGTACAGTTCCAGTTACTAGCGAAGGGCAAAAATATCACCAGACATCACGTCAAATCTATAGTCGAATCTGCCGTCAGAATGTCCATGCTGGGTCCGGGCATCGCATTTTTATTCGCAGGAACTAGCTGCTTACAAACGTGGGTTGAAAAAACGTAGTCAAAAAAATTTAAAAAAAAAAAACAAAAAAAACCAACGGAAATCTAAAAATAAACAACCATTCAAATATCAAAGATCGCAACAAAAATCCTAACTAAATCGAAAATCGAAAAAGTAATCGAATCATTAAAAATCGAAAAATCAATGAAAATAAAAAAGTCAACAAATTATCAAAAATTTTAAAATAATAAAATTAAAAAAACAAAAATTAAAAAATCAATCAAACCATCGAAAATTTTGAAATTGATTGTCTTGTCGAAAATCGAAAAATTATTCGACTTCGTCGAAAACAAAAAAATCATTAAAAATGATTAAAAATCGAAAATGAAAAAAATTGTAAAATTTATATTCTTCGAAAAATTGTAAAAATTAATAAAATTGAAAAAATATCAAATTCTTGAAAATCGAAAAATCAGTCGAACTATCGAAAATCTTATAATTAATCAAAGCATCATAAAATCAAAAAATAATTGAATTTGAGAAATCGATAAAAATAAACGAAATCATCAAATCGAAAAAATTATTCGAGTTATTTTATGAGATGACAAAGAATTTATCGAATAATGATTAAAAATCGAAAACAAATCGAATTATCAGAAATTGCTAGATTATCAAAGATGGAAAAAAATGAATTATCAGAAATTGAAAACATAATTCGAACTGTCGAAGATCGAAAAATTGGCAGAATGTGCCGGAAATAAACAATTGATAAAATTATGAAAAATCGTAAAATTGATGAATTCTTCAAAAATCGAAAAACCTGCTGAATTATTAGAAATCAAAAAATCAATAAAATAATCAAAAATCGAGAAAAAAAAAATCGAATGATCAAAAATCATACAATCACTACTTTTGTCTAAAATCGAAAAACTAATCGAATTACAAATGAAAATCGAGAAATCAATAAAAATAGAAAAATTATATCAATCGACCAATCAAAACTCCAGAAATTGGCCAAATTATCGATGAAAACTTGAATAATTGATTCATCGACAATAAAATTTTATTTTCACTTCGTAATGACTAAAAATGACACGGACTTTTTCCCCCTTTTACAGCAAACTTTTCGGCAAATTCGTTTACTACACGTCCATGTCTGTGCCCGGGTTCGTTTCAGGGGCTGCCATATTCATAATGCACAAGATCAAACGACAATACATCATTTCTGCTTTCAGTAGCGGCGTAAGTACTCGGATTTTATTCATCACTCAACCGTATCCCAACATCTTCGGATCACACGCTCACATTTTTGACTTTATTTCAGGCTTTAGAGACCTTCTTGAATTATTACACGCCTGTGAAGAGTGGCAGTCGATGTTACCTAAAAACGCAAACTTTTTTCTTCATGCTAATCAACGGCGCTTTCATGTACTTGATGAAATTATGGAAAATCAACAAAATCGAGAAAGTTTTACCCGAGATTTGGTAAATTGATAACGGCGCCTTGCGAGCCCGGCATCGGCAACTGTTCGCTCACGAAATCATTACACGACTATGCGATACTTCTACAGGTTTTATTCGCCTGCTGCCGAGTCATCAGCCAATAAGAAACAAAAGGACAATGGATGCAAACCAACCGGCCATCGTCCTTGTAATCATTTACATTCTTGTCTCAAAAGTATCCTAAAGGAAACGTACAACTATTTTTGGTTCGGAACCATCCTCGAGGTACTCAGAATCAGCGTGTCCAATTTCCAAGCCATAATTCGCGATCCGAAGACTATAGTTAAATTTTTATACAAGAGATCTACCCTTAAACTGGCCGCATTCGCTAGTCTATACGTGTTCCTATTCAAAGTAAAATCCATTTATCATTAGATATTAATCTCCTTGTAAAGAAAAAAATTGCCAATATTTTTTTAGCGTAGATTCCACATTGAATTTAATAATTTCTCGTGCGCTATCCAACAGGCTACCAACTGTTTACTGTGCCGCATATCTGGCAAAGACGATGGCATCAACGCCCTAGTTTCGGGTTTCGTATCGGGTTTGTCGTATTATATTCATCCGAATTTGTCCTTGGCTGTAACGGCATTCACTAATTTGATTCATGTAAGTTGACCAAATAATATACGTACGTACACGTTCAAATGTACCATCTAGACCTATAGGTAGACATCTACTTGAATAATTATGCGAAATTAAATCGCAAGTTTTTTGTATCAAGTAAATATAGGTATACGAGCATATTTAAATCAACAAGGTAAAGAAATGTACACAACACAAGTTGTTTTCAAACAGAAAAAATATTCCAGAAGTACAAAAAATTTTTTCAATAAAAATAAAACTGATGGAAACAGTTGAAAATTTTTTTTATAATTCAAAAAAAATTCAGCGATTTTGTTAAAAATTGATTTATAGCCAAAGACTGAAAAAATCGCTACTGAAATAAAAATTTCGAAATTTTTCAAGCTGAATTTCAAAGAAAACCACGCAGGAAAAAATGAAAAATTTCATGCTAATGAGCAGGCATTTGAGAAACTCGAAAAATTCTAATTTTCCAATGAATTGAAGCAACTGCTCATAAACATGATTTTGAAAATTGTTCTTGACTTCAAATGTCTAAGTACTTATTGAGACAAAACTGACGAAAATTGCGTTTAAAAAAATTAAAAATACAAAAAACTGCTATGAATTAAAATGCTCAAAAAATTACAAAAACTGAAATTGGAAAAAATCTCTTTTGGACAAAATTTTCGAAAATTGTGCTTAAAATTGGGGAAAAAATCGAGAAAAATTTTGAAACGAAAATCCCAAAAATGCAATATGGAAGTTTTGAGGAAAACTGACCCAAAAAAATGGAAAATACTAGGGGAAAAAACGATAAAATTGAATGAAAAAAAAGAATTTTTTTTTGAAAATTTCTTACCAAAAAAAACCTTGAAATCAATTCGGGTTTGACATAAGAAGTGTCGCATTCTGGTGGCCAATCGTTGAACGTTGTGAAAACGGGGTAGAAAAAAATATTTACATGGTGTTTATATGGGAAGGTGTTGGTTTTTTGTAATTTTCAAAAAAAGTATGGAATTCACAAAAATTTGGCCTCTACAAAAGTTGTAGAGCATTAAATTTCCTTTAAGAATATTCTCATAAAAACTTACAAAACGTACCGATTGTAAGAAAAATTTTAAATAAAAAGAGCCCCGTTTTGCTTTTTTCCTATCAATTGATAAGAAAACAGCAAAACGGGGCTCTTATTATTTAAAATTTTTCATACAATCG
>FIZT01024762.1:0-10247 GCA_900065295.1 Paracoccus marginatus | reverse complement strand
TTCGACCCCCTGGTAGCAGTCTGAGTTTTGATCCAAGAAGGATGGCGATGGTCTAGAAAGATGCAGAAACTCAAATTGCACCTTCGAAACTTGGTGTGAGGTTTCTCATCCCATTTTGACTGGCTAAGAATCACAAAAAACAGCGTCTTTTTCAAAAGGAGGTGCACTTTGGGGACCTCCTGCTCCCCTTCCCGCGCACCTAGGGAGCTCAAAAATTTGTTGGGATGTCCCCCACTCAAAGTAAACTACTCCAACAATTTTGATCTAAATCCAAGGTATGTTTTTTTCACTCCACCCTAATACACATAGGTATGCATTATGATTTTATGAAAAAAAAAATTCGAATTTTTGAAAAATGCTTCCAATTTCAAAACCGACACCAGATTCGTGTTCAGAGACCTCGAATTAGTCGAAAACACATTTCATAAATTTCGTAATCGGTCAGGGCCGAGTTTTCGAAAATTTCTCAGGGGTTGGTATATGGTGCAGGATTTTTTGAAAAATTGCTTTTTGGATTGCCAACATAAAACAGAGAAACAACACTGTTTCCTGACTAATTTTGGGTCGTAGAATTCGAATTTGGCACTACAACTGAGCTTACTCGTCATTTTTTTAATTTTGTTTTTTTTACAATTTGGCATTTCTGGTGAATTTTTCAAAATTTCGAAAAACGCTTCCAATTTGAAAACCAACACCAGATTCGTGTTCAGCGACCTCGAATTAGTCGGAAAAACATTTTATAAATTTCGTAACCCATCCGGGGCGAGTTTTCAAAATTTCTCAGGGCTAAGTGGTTGTTCGCATGCATTTTTAAAAAAAATTGATTTTCGGATTCCTCATAAAACAAAGAAACAACACTTTTTCCTGACTAATTCTTGGTCGTAGAATTTGAATTTGGCACTGAAATTGAGCTAACTCGATATTTTTTCAATTTTGGTTTTCTTCACAATTTGGCATTTTTGGCAAATTTTTCAAAGTTTCAAAAAACGCTTTCGAAAAAAAATCTACACCAGATTCGTGTTCAACGAACTCGAATTAGTCGAAAAAACACTTTGAACATTTTCTAATTGAAACGGGGGGAGTTTTTGAAAATTTTCCATCCAAAGGCTGGCCGACTTTTAACATGCATTTTGAAAAAAAAATCGAAATTTCCAAATAGAAAATTCGACACAAGATTCGCGTTTGGCGAATTCGAATTAGTCGGAAAAACATTTTGGAAATTTCATACCTGGTCAGGGGCGAGGTTCTGAAAATTTCCATCCAAAGGCTAGATGGATTGAAGGTAAAAAAAAAATTGAAAAAAAAATTAAAAATGGCTAAAAAACTTTCGAAAATTTAATTTACCCAATAATTTTTAAAAAATGATCAAAAATGAAAAATAATTCATTCAATTTCCTCATCACTTTTAAAAAATCCAACTATTATGCAATTCACAAGTCAAAAAAAAAATAATAAACGCGTAATTGCATAAAAATGAAAAAAGGCGCCGTCTCATAAATAAATCGTATTCATCACACGGCGACGAACTCGACTTGTAAAAAATAATCCAAACCACCTTGTACATAATTTTATCAACTGTAATAATCCGCTAAAGAGGGAAAATATTTCACGCGTACGAATAATATAGATTATCGTTGTTGATAAATAGTAGGAGAGTCAATACCATTGGTCACTTATGAAGAAAGTTTAGCGACAGTTGTATCATTTGCAAGCACCATAGTAGACAGTTCTAGTTTTTTTTTCAGACTCGACGTACGACTTAATTGGCGGGGTAGTGGCCTATATAAGTATATAGAATACTTGGATTTAATAAAATTATATTATTCGGTTTTGAGTGATCGATACGAAACGACAGCAAAATGAAGTCTGTGGTGAGTAAATGTGATTTTTTTCATTTATATATATTTTTTATTTTACAAATTTTGTGATTACTGGGTTTTCTTTTGGTTTGGTTATTGAATTGTTCTATTTTGGTGAATTTTATTCGATTTTATTTGTTTAATTTTTCAAGACATATTTTTTAAAAATTTTTTTTTAATCGATCGATCGAGTGAAGTTTTTGAATATTTCAGAGATGAATAAAACTGTTTTTAAAGCTAAAGTAATCATAGGTTGGCAACTGGGGAAATGTTTTGGTGATCTATTCGTTATTTTTAATTTTTATGCATGATTTCCTCTCAATTTATTCTTTTTTCTCCATTCACGAATAATGAATTTTAGTGATCTGCTAGATAATTTTGTTAAAAAATCAACCCTCGTTGTGGAAAAATACTTCCAACCGAAAATATTTCAGCTATTGTTTTATCAAAGAGTTCGAAGGTCATAATTACGTACTTGAAATTTTTTTTTAAATTAAAAAAAAAAATATTTTCACCCCCAACTGGGATCCGTTTCCTTTACTACATCTTGGTCCGAGGGCCTGAGAACACATGCACACACTACGCTTAGAAATTACTCAAAATCATCCATATTTGGCATCAAACAAACTCGCATTCACACCCATTGTTCATGATTTAAGAATTCCATCACACGCGAATCGTTTTCTTAATCGCACTCTTCCAATAACCGAAAGTGACTAATGAAATAAAATTGATTAAAATTCAACACCGGTAATGCACCGACTATCGAATAGGAACTTTCCATTTCCATTTTTTGATTAGAAAGCCCAACACTCGATTTTGCAGCACGCCATAAACGCCACCTTGTGACGCGATTTTAGTTTAAAATTGCGATTTACCTACTATAAAATTGCATAAGTTTTTGTCATTACGTAACGCTTTGACCGTGACAGAGAAATTCTACGTAATTTGGCGAAGAGAATGCAGAGCTGTAGGTAAGGTATACGTCTACGTATAGGTACGTACTATGCACGCATACGACGGTGCGCCCGGCTGCCTGGATGTGTGTTTCTATGTCTCAACATGTTATACTTGCTACTTGTATATTATTTTACAGAGCAACGCCATTATCGTTATGTTTTTAAAAAAAATACATCTCATAATGGGCTTTAGAGCACGCTAGATGTGGAAGTGCTTTCGTAGGCTCTCGTCTCATATTCGACCGAAAGTACACATGTACGAATTATGTAGACAGAAATGCGTTCTATGTAAATTACGAAAGTGTTTACTTTAAGCCCTGACAGGTCAGGTGGGTTCAATAGGGTACCCGATGTTGACAAATTTAGTACCTACCGGGGTTTCCTCATAATGGGCTTAAAAACAGTAGATGTCATCTTGCGATAAAATACTTACACCGACGCAACGATGGCCTGAATATTATTTCTAGATTCTGCAACAATTATTGTTACCTATGCGGATTATTTAGTAACATTGGATAGATAGATAGATAGATAGATAGATACCTATTCCCAACTTTCGACTGATATTGACGTTGATGGGAGAATTCTTTAAGAATTATTTCATTTCTAGTTGGAATTGTCAAGTATTTTTTTCGACTTTTCGAATACTGAAACTTGTTTTTTTTTTCAAATAATATACGAAAAATGTGTCATAGAAAAATTCTGACTGCTGATTACAGAATGGAAATTTAATTCGCCACAGCTCTGATTTTATTCATTTCGTCAATGACCCTTGATTTTGCCTTAAATTCAAAAAATAATGAAATTTTCCAAGCAAAATCAGAAAACTTTTTTTTTGTAGGTATTTTATTTCCAAGATTCAATTTTTTTTTCAATAATGCCTCAACTTTTTGAAATCTATCAATTTTTTTGGTGCATTAGGAAAATTATAACAAATGATTTTTTTCGATTTTTTTTTTTTTTTTTGTTAATGTTTATTGAGCAATAAAATTTTGGACCTCAAGGATTTCGATTTTTCTGTTCTGTTTGATGGGTGGCTTGATATCACCTGAACTTGCCTAATTTTGACCGAGGAAAACTTTTCATTTTTCATTTTTTAAAAAAAAATATTTTTACGATCAATTTGATTCAAATTTTTTTAATTTCAAAAAATCTGCTCAAAAATCAAACAAAAAATGGCACTTTGAGCAGGCGTGTAGCCAGACTTGACTGCTAGAGCAGGCTGGCTGGATGCTGGAGCATGCTAAGTTAGCATAAATTTTTGCATTTTTCATATCTATGGCTTAAATCATAGAAAATTTTCCTAAAAATGAATTTATTTTACTGCCCGAGCTTTCATGAAGAAAATTTACAAAAAATAGGAGGTTTGATTTGAAAAACATGCGTTTTTGGCCCTTTTTTTATATTGTGTTCCAAAACAATGAATGCTCTGCTGAGCTCTAGAGCAGGCTCAGCTCAGCCTAGCACTACCCTGGCTACAGGCCAGAGGCCTGACTTTGAGGCTTCAAAAAACTCGCGATGTCTATTCGAATCAAAGGCTGGCTGTAACCATTCGTTTCAACACTTGTTAGCTACAAACACGGATGATTACACAAAACAGGCAATATTGCGGAAAAATATGTGTCACGGTCTCTTAGATCACACTGATCAATCGGATAAGAAATTTCCTTATCAGATTGGCTGTGTTTGCCTGATTTACCTTCGTTCAAGTGAAAAGAACATGAAATATACCTACATGGTTTTTTGAAAAGAGAAGCACGTGTATTGCAAACGAACATGTAAAATGGACGTTGAAAGCTGGAATAAGGTCATACGCATAAATAATAATTTTTTCAACCAAACAACTGCTGTCATGCTGCTGAAAAATTCAAGTTTTCAAAAAAAAAAAAACAAAGAATCGGAGAAGTAGTCTATTTTTTCCTTCGCATCTTTGTCCATGAAGGGGAAGAGAAATCGATTTATTGTGCTCAGAGTATAAAAATCTCAGCCTAATAGGTACCCTGATGGAAAATTTTCAAAATTGATTAAATACTTGGAAATTAATCAAATTGGGGAGGAAAAAAATTATACAAAAAATCTCAACTTCCAAATTTAAAAAATTCTACCTATTTCCAAAAAAAAAACTCCCACAGAATAATGGGGGAGAAAAATATTAAAAATGCAGAAGAGACAATACGACATACGACAAATAACACCCTTCCCTTCTCCCCTCTAGGTACGCCAACGACACTCACACACTTTCACCTATACACGGTTATTCACACGCCGCCACGTTGATAAAACTGCCTAATCGTCAACTTCTCAGGCATCAAATCAAATAAACAAATTCCACCGTCGCGTCGCATATTTTTGGCACGATTATCCAAAAAAACATCCGCAATTGCTTCCTTTTTAATTACACAACTGGAAAATTTTGTGGCGAACGACTAGATGAGGCGCACAGGTGCGTGAAAAAAGGCGTTAAACTGATCATCACCTATGAAGCGACCACGAGTCCGGCTTACATTGAATATTAATCATTTATTCGACGATGTTAACACGACACCTACGACTTTATTAGCCAAAAAAACAAAAATGCGTAACGCGTTCGGAATAATAATTAGCAGCTTCTTGTGAATTCCATGGGAATCGGTCGGTCCGGTAGGACCATCTATACAGACAGGGTGATTCGCAAACACTGGTAGGTACGTTTCGTGTGACTGATGAATTGTCACGTTTGGTGAAAAGGAATCAATGAATTCTTTCCCATCGACGAGTACCGTATCACATTTCAAGGTACCGTCCATCTCTATGTATAGGAACGTGCAACAGTTGACGCGCGAGCATACGACCTTTGTCGAATGAATAATTAACGCCAGTTGATCAATTATGGCCTGCAGGGCGGAAATCGCCATTGGCAATGTAACTTGCTTGGCAGCGCCAGAGGCATTCTCGTGTAAGTTGCAGCGAAAACACGGATCGACTCTTTTTTTTTCACAACCATTACCTGGCGAAATTATAACATGAACAGGACTATTAACGCAATGTAATGATTAAACTTACATTACTGTATGGAAACAACTTGCTAACAAAGTACACGCGATGCGCCATTAAAAAAGCCATTAAAATTTTCTGTACGAGTAAATCACTACTTGTTAAAGGAACAAAGTCGTGCTTAAATTTCCGTGGGAAGCGAAGAAAGGGGTATTTTTTACAAGCATTTTACATTGTAAGGTACATCGTCTTTCACGCTATGTTTGAATTTTTTTAATGAAGAAATGAAGAATAATGTGAAAATGAAATTTGAAAAAAAAAAAAAAAAAAACTGAAAATCGTTCGAGCGTTGTGTTTTAGGAATTGATTTGCATTTTTTTTAAACATCAAATTCT
This sequence comes from Paracoccus marginatus, assembly GCA_900065295.1. Taxonomy (NCBI): domain Eukaryota; kingdom Metazoa; phylum Arthropoda; class Insecta; order Hemiptera; family Pseudococcidae; genus Paracoccus; species Paracoccus marginatus. The sequence continues at coordinate 4,061 of FIZT01024762.1, read as the reverse complement.
CAAAAATGAAAAATTGCAAGGTTAAAAAAATGAGAAATTTTCAATGGAAGCTTTCAACTTTTTCACAGAAATAAAAAAAAAATGCCATCCAATTTGGCAATGTTTTTTTTGATTTTTTTTTCACATAAATTATTTTTGAAAACTCAAGAAAAAAAATTCTAAAAATGGAGCGTTTTAACAAATCAAAGAAATTAGAGCTGCATAAGAAAAATGAATAAAAAACTTGGAAAATTATTTGAAAAAAGAAATTGGAAACTAATTCCTTTTCAAATTGTGAAAACAAATAGAAAACACCTGACGTTCCTCAAAAATTATAAGATAATTGTGAGATGACAATTTTTTTTGCCAAAAAATCAAAAAACAAAAAAGAAAATTCCACAAGACATGAAAAAAATTACTTTATGAAAAAAAAACCTTTGCTTCAATTTTTTTAGAATTGTGTTTAAAGCTTGGAAAATGTATAGGTTTAAAAAAATAGAATGATTTGTTTGTTTTTTTTTTTTTAAATAGAATCACTTGAGAAAATATAAAATTAAAAAAAATTGAAATAAAAAATTTTCAAAACAAAAAAAATTGAGTTGAAAACATATTTCCAGCAAAGCAGAAAAAATTGAAAAATTATTGTAATTTATTCTAAAACATAAAAAAGTGAATTTCTAGAAAAAATTAAGAAATTGGTTTTTTGAAAAAAAAACAAGAGAATTCCTACTTTACAAGGCTTTTTCTGCCAAATAAATGGCAAACCGAGTCATAGAATTTTTTTTTCAAAATTTTCTTCTTAAAAAAAGAACAAAAAACTGATTTTCACAAAACAAAAACAATTTTAATTTTTTTTTGATAACAATTTTCAAAACTGATAAAAAACGTAGTGCTTAAAAAATGAAAAAAAAAATAGATTTCTAGGAAAAAATTGAATAAACTAAAAAATCCAAATCTTTAAAAAACCTCGAAAAAATACTTCTTATTTAATTGAAAATTTTTTCGTATTTTTTGTAACCAAAGGATAGATTTTTATCACAAAAATATGAATGAAAATTATTTCTCAAAATTTTTTTGATGTTTACCTATATTTTTAATTTTTTTTTGCCCAATAAATTTTCCAACACCTCAAATTTTAATTTTTTCCTCTCATCTTTGCAGGTACTTTTGACCAGCACCCTCATAATGGCGGTAGTTTGCGAAAAGCTGACCGAAAAATCAGACACCATCGAAGGAAAAGTGGACAAAAAAGGCGTCAAACGTGGCTTATGGGGCTTGGGCTACGGTTACGAAGGAGGTCTAGAATATGGAACGTTGGGAGGCTACGGTCTGGGCAGCACGATCGGCTCTCACTATCCCGTCCACTCGCACGCCTACCCTCACTACTCCCCCGCATACGCTTACCCAGGCTACTCCAGCTACCCGAGCTATCCCACCGCCGTACACACCACGATAACAAAACACGTTCCAGTTCCTCATCCAGTTCCAGTGGCCGTTCCAGTGGAAAAGCATGTTCCATATCCAGTCATTGCCCCATACCCCGTCGAGGTCCCACGCCCTTATCCAGTAGAGGTGCCTAAGGCCGTGCCTGTAAGTGAAATTTTTTTTCAGTTTGTCCTTTTCCCAAAATTTGCCATTTTTGGCTGAAGACGGAGGCCAAAAAAAAAACACCAGCCACCAAACTAATAATTCAACCGCATTACAGGTGGCCATTGAAAAACCCTACCCTGTTCCGGTTGACCGCCCGTATCCTGTCCACGTGCCTGTGCCCGTTTACAAACATGTAGGAGTACCAGTCCATGTGGTCAAACCAGTCGTCCCCGTCTTCGGTAAACAAATCTACGGTCACGATTGGTGATAGATACGAGTGAAATAAGTAAGTCTCAGGAGACGTGCTCCTGCTCGTTTTCGCAACCCGCAAAACTGTCACTTGACGTGTTTTTTTGGTTGCAGATAGTCAACTTGCAAGGAATAATGGACGCGTGTATTTTCTCAAAATGTCATGATAGTATAGTAATTTATGGTGCCATCGCGTCTACTTCATTTTCTCAACGTTCGTGTCATGTATAAATTATAAAATCGTTACCTATTTCGAATAACTTTTTTTTATCATGTATTTTGTATTTAATTTTTTTTTTTTTTACGTAAGCGATTCTTTTTTTTAAATAAAATCTTTTTTTTTTTTTTAAATACAAAGTTGCATTTCTCATTTGCACCTACACGTACAATTATTGTAGGTACATTACACAAAAGGCGCGCTGCAATACAATCGATACTCTGCTACATCTAGGACGTGATTCGTGATAAAAATCGTGTGTACATACTTAATACTTCTCTATGCATCGAAAGGGAAACATATTTAAGGTTTTTACGTAATTATACGATAACATAAAAAAGTACAAAAAGATTACGTATTTATTATCGGGGCCCGATTAAAACGAAGACTATAATTTTTTTTTTATTTTTTCAAACTTATACAATAAAGTTGGGTTAAGTAACGGCATTTTAAATAACACTTACAGCTATTTCTGCCCTAAAACACAATTTTTCGAATATGCACGCGATTCGAATAAAGCGATAGAAATTTATGGCGTAACTATTTTTTTATTTCTGCGGCTCCCTCGCCTCACTCGTTCGCCGATTGGCGTTCGACTAAATATGTAATTCGATACTCAAAGGTCAATGTGGAACGTATATACGAGAGGGTATCTTTTAATGTAGGAAAAAAATTATACTTTGTACAAACGTTGCAATTAAAACAAACGAGATGGCGATTGATGTGTTTGAAAGTTAATGTGTCGACCGCTTTCTATGCACACTTTACAAATGTTATATAATCATCTCCTCAGGATGGACTTATGTGCATGCAAGTGAATATTCTCATTTTACTCGAATGCACATAGGTAATATAATATCACAAAAAAAAAATGAGTATGGTAAAGAAAAAAGACAACCAGACAAAAATGATAATTAACGAGGAAGAGGAAAGAACTTTGAATAAGTTGATCCTATATAAATATGAATTTTTTTCGAGGAATTCTTAGACGAATGGTAGGGTATGAAAACCAAAATATAAATTTGAAAAAAATTTAATATAATTCATGATGCTTATTTTATGTGTTTTTTATAATTATATTATTGGTACAAAATATTATTACAGAAATCATTAAGTATTTTTTCAAAATCACATTGTACCTACAACAATTGCATCACATCAATTCCAACACCTTACTAGGACTGATTTCACGTATCAATTAAAGACATAGGTAGATACCTGGGTAGAAAAAAGTATTCTCTCGATTCAAACTCGTCTTACAAGTGAGAAAAAATGAACGCGATAAGTCGTGCGATGAATTATTAATTCGTGATCGAATCTATATACTTCTATCAACACTATGGTACCGCAATTATATGGATGCACAATAAATCTACTTATATTTTTCCACACCGGCGATTTATTGTGATTCTATTCACGTCGCGTCGTGTTTGAAAACGAAAGGTTTAAATTGGAATTTTCGCTTGAGAAAAAACACCACACCCTCGCAAATAGTTGATCTTTTGCGGGGTTAATGATGTGGGCTAATTCTGTAGTCGTTGGTTATGGTTTCCTCGGATTCTTATGAAGTGCATTCGCCTGATAAAAAATTCGTCCAATTTCTGCAGCAAGGAAACCGATAATTGTGAGATTTTTGTCCCCTTTCAGAGCCGGCCTGAAAGAAGGGGAGGAGAAAGCTTGCTATTCCAATGTTTGAAAATTTTAGTTTTAGTCGAAAATTCTCGGTATGAGTCGTAAAATTTTGGTTTCAGCCCTGAAGCTGCAATCCACCTTCGAAATGTTTGAGCGTGACAGTAATTTTCCAATAAAATCGCAAATTCATCAAATTGAACCAAAGGGCATAGGGAGACAAGCATGGTGAATTTTCCCCGCAGGGATCCGGGGCTGATATTTAGATGGTAGAAGGGTACTACCAAGAAACATGCATGACCAAAGTTTCAGACCCCCCACCCCCTGGTTTTTGAGAAAACTCCCTTTAAGTGAAAAACGAATAAAATTTCTTTTCTCAAGCCCGAGTTGATGGATT
>FIZT01024748.1:0-14278 GCA_900065295.1 Paracoccus marginatus | reverse complement strand
AACTGCATCTTCTAAGTACTAAGAAGGGTTTCTCACGCCATTTTGGCTGGATTGGAACCAATGAAAACAGCGTTTTTTTCGAAAGGAGGTGCACTTTGAGGACCTCATGCTCCCCTCCCCTTGCACCTAGGGGGCTCAAATTTTTTTTTTGGGATGTCTCCCACTCGAAGTAAACTACCTCACCGAATTTGGTCAAAATCCGTGGTATGCTTTTTATTTCACTCCGCATATACGACATCGACTTCAGACTTCTGTACACGATGGCACATAGGTAAGTATTTCGTGCTGAAAACATCTTCGTTTTTTTAAAAACAGAATTTTAGGAAATAAATGGGCGTTTTATTCTGTGACGAAAGCAACTGCCGAGAATATTTTTATTCGTGAACAGTTTTCAGTGCCGGTTGCAATTGTCAGATTTCCTTTTGGTAAATTACCTAATTTACCCATTACTGGGAGGAAACGATTTCAATATGATTAGGTTTTATTTTTTCTCGAAGCTCTTCCTTCTCGGAAAGAACCTTTTGCCGGATATACGGATGGTTTTTATGGACCTAGTGCCGCGATCATTACGAGCCTACTCGATATTGCCCCGTTTTGTCCCTGGAGTAACCAACTCATCGATGCTATTCCTGTTAATATGATCGTAAATGCCTCACTCGCTGTTACTCAGCACTCTTACGATGAGTAAGTACATTTCGTGAAAACCGTCTAAACGTACCTGTGTAAGTATTTGTGGTGGTTTACCCATTTAGAGGAGCAATTCTTCACCTTTCGCAGGTTTCAAAAAGGCAAGGAAAGCGATGGAAATAGATCGCAATTCATTTACAACTATTCCACCAGAACCGAGGGATGTGAAAATGGCTTGTCTGCGCAATACCTTTTATCGAAGTGGGAAAACGATCACAACTTTAAAGTTAACCTTCATTCCAACGAATGGACTTTCATGTTGAGCTGCATAATGTTCGGTTACATTCCTGCCCTGGTTATCGACTTTTTTACTATGTTTATTGGAGAAAAAACTGAGTCAGTGTTGAAACATAATGGTTTATCTCATTGAATTGGAATTTATCGTCGTATTTCTCCCTGTAGCTTATTTCGAGCCTGTGCTGCCTTGGTTGATGTGAATTTCAGAATTATACGCAGCGCTTTCACGAGCAACAGAGTCAATAACAATAATCTGGTGAATTGTTGGAAAAATTTGAGCGATATCGATAGAAAATTATTTTCGTTTGATTTAAATGAATTGAAATGGAATGAGTATTTACCAGTGATGTTCGATTCTTCTGAGGAATTTATTCGTAAATTACTCGAAGAAGATAGAAATATCCGATTGGCAGTACTATGGTAAGTTGGAATTGTAAAGGTGTTGCTTAGTTGCCGTGATTTTACGAGTTGGGGAAAAACCAATAGATACGACTTTATTATTCTTTTCGAATTTAATTTTCAGGGTGCCTAAATTGCGATTTGCTCTGAAAGCATTGTACTTTGCGTTGGGTTTGTACTGCGTTTGCTTGATTTATAATTGGTTAAATTAATTACATACTTTCAGTGTCGCAGAACTTGAAGAATAGCTATTTATTACTTTTCTTAAATTACATATTTTAATGATGAATTTTCATAATGAGAGTAATTATGTTTTGGTGCCAAAATAATTATAATGTTTCCTTTGAGAGATTGTTTAAAATTTTTTTAATTGTTGAAATTACACTTTTTTTTTTAATTTACCCTCGACGACGGTAAAAAGTTTTTTGGCTGGAATAATGAGTAGGTAGGTAATTATTTTTCCAATGAATGATTTGGAATAAATTTTGAAAATTTTAGACAGTATTTTGGAAGAATTCAATTCGGTATTTTTTGATAAAATACCTGGTATAAAAAATTGAAAATTCATTTGAAAATTAAAAAAAAAAAAAAATACCTAATCAGCTTTTTGAAGTAATAATTTTACTAAAAATTTTTATAATCTTTTTGAATATTATTTTTGAAAAGTTTTTGAAAAAAATTTAGGAATTTATTAGACCTTTTTTGAGAAATTAATCTCAACAAATTTCGGATTATGAATCTTATCGAAAAAGTATTCGAATATTTTTTTTTGAAAAAGGTAGTAAATGTTGAAAATTTGTTGAAGCATGATGAGCTGAAGACACTTTTCAGAAGATCGAATCCAAGAAATTTTTATAAAAATTGTTGGAAAAAGTTTGGAAAATTTTCAAAATTTTCTGAGAAATTGATCTTATGTTAGAAAAAAAAAATTGTGATTAACAATTTTTTAATTCTATAAAAATGTTTTGTTGCTTTAAAAATGTTATAATTTTTTTGAATTTTTTTTTTTTTTTTGAAATTGGACAAAATTCACCAATCACCTATAATTGACTAAATAGTGATGAAATTGAGTGTAAATTAATCAAATGAAGTCTTTCATTAGTATTTCTGCAGTTCTTTTGTCTTTGAAGATGCTGTCGTGATCAGACTCCACATAATTCACTTGTACAGGCTTCTCAAAGTACTAGAAAAAAAAAAATATTGAGAAAAACATTCGCGAGCGTACAAAAATTAGATACATAATCTCAGCGTCTTACTTTCGAAAGATCATAATCTTCCGGTATTTTATATGCATTAGTCGAACACCTTATTAAGGAAGCAACACTTCGCAATGGCTGACCAGGGAGTACTTTGGTGCGCATCATTACGCAAACAGAACGAGCGTATTCGAAAATTAGTTCCATTGTAGCCTTACTTTGAACATGATTGTCGAACATTGTGAATAAAAATTCGACTTTAGATTCCCACGTTTCCCTTTCGCATAAGTTGTTGTACAACTGTCCGAAGCATGAAAAAAGTTATCATTTTCGGGGGGGGGGGGGGGGGGGGGGGGGGAATTGATCAATTTGTGAAATAGATCAATTTTCTACAAATAAAATACCTCGTCATCCATAGGGTTTGGTGTCAACGCTTTTATACATTTGATAAGTATCAAATTTTCTGTATTATCTTGGGGTGAATTTGGATTTTTGCAATGCTCTAAAAATACTTTCTCGACGTAAAGCGGCGCCCCATCAATGAACCATATCTTCCCAACGTAGTAACGTTCTTCCAATAGCCTCAATACCTCGATAGCCGTGCTGGCTCCGAAGCTGTAGGCTATTATTCGAAATTGTTGACTCGGGGGTATTCTCTTCGTTATTTGCTTAGATCGTATGGTTATAAATTAACATGATGATCCAAAACTTGGAGGAATAATGATGTAAAAGAGGTGCACGCGGTACTCACAGGTAGTAATTTTTCAGCGAGATTTTTAAAATCGGTGTGTGGCATATCAAAATGATACTGTAAGCATAATAACTGAACATTGAAAGATTCTCCCAGAGGTTCCATGAATTTGGCCAAACCTATATTGAGAGAGTACCATAAAAAATAAGTTGTGAATTACCCAATACATGGGTCGTGGTTCGTAAAAATTTCACCTTCTATTCCTGGAAAGACGAATAATGTCGGATTACTCTGTGAATCGACCTCCATGGTGGATCCTTCGTCAGTCAAACAAGGTATCCTGACTATTGGTTTTCTAATTTCATCCACATTGAATATGTGGATCGAAGATCTCATGGTAGGTATGCCTGAGGAAGTGATAGTAGGTTAAGCATTACTCGGCGCAGATGATTTTGAAGACAGTAGGTAATAGATAGATACCTACCTGTTGCCACAGTTTGTCTTTTTGGATCACCTTCTGCTATGGCGAGTAATTTATTGAATGTTAAATTTTGGATGTCTTTTTGAGTGAGAAACATTTCAAATTCGGCTTCTAAAATTTGTTTTAGCTCTGTCGCCATCATAGAATCTAATCCCAATTGAGGTAAGGTCCAGTTCAGACTTATGCTCTTTAAATCCTTGATGCCTAAAACAATCAAAACTTGTATTTGTGTTGATAAAATTTCAAAAAAAAGAAAAAAAATAATGATGAAGAGAACGTGAATGTACCCAAAATATTAGCTGCCACGTTGGCAATATTTGAATAGGATCTATATTTTTCGGCCACGATCATGCTTGAAACAATTGCATTTTCTTGTTTCATAAATAAATCCAATGTCTCTAAACAAGAGTTGATTTTCTGCTGTAATGTTCCACCTAGAAATATAAAATTTTACAAATTTCAACCAAAAGCAAGAAAAAACATTCGAAAATGTACAAAAATAAACCAACCGATGACTACAGTTTTATTTTCTTCAGCCATATCAGCGACCAGACCAACATCTCCGACGGCTCCCCACTGAATAGCCAAGCCTGGTAAATTGTCTTCTTTCCTGGTTTCGCAGATTCTTTCCATAACCGAATTGAACATACCATAGTTGGTCTGCGAAGCATTTCCACGTCCGCAACTTACGCTGGAGAATACGACGAAGTATTGGAGATCAGGGCACATTAGTCTGGACATTCGGTCTAGATGGATGGTTGCCATGGCTTTCGGACCAGCAGATTCCATAAACAATTCGGTGGTTTGTTCTTCGAATGGTTTATCTCGTAGCAACTGCAAATTAGAGGTTGAATTTGTTTCGGTTCAAGTGGTTAGGGATTGCAAGGCTTAGAGTGTAGGTGTTCAATTTACAACTGCAAGGTTGAATATTCCTGTCACTGGTCCTAAGCTGTTTGCCAACTTTAGAAGCAGTTTTACACCAGTTTCTGTAGTGGTATCATCCGTGTTGATTAGTACGTTTACTCCGTACGATTTCCATTGTTCTGTTTTGAACAATTGGTACCCGTTTTTGATTCCCGTTTGGGAATTGAGGATTATAATTCGAGCTCCGCGTAAAATCAGCCAATCAGCGAGTTCCAATCCAAAACCTCCTAAACCTCCTATTTTTTTTCAAAACGACCGAATATTCATTCAAAAAGTTTTAATTTTCAAGGAGTAGGTTATTTCTTCAAAATTGCAGATTTTACCAACCTATCACGACGTAGACTTGATTATTATTACACGTTACTCTTGGATAAGCGTTCATATAAAATGGTGATGGCTTGCATTTGATGTTGGGTTCTTCGTCTCGTATTTTTATCAGTACTTTTCCTATATGTCTACCTGCTGCCATATACCTTCGAATTTGCAGCAAAAAAAGAATGTATTAATTCGTACGTATTTTTGGACCAAGAGACAGTCCCAATACCTACCTGAAAGCAGATTCGATGTTTTCTGGAAGGAACATAGTCCTCTGCAGTGGTTTTACCACACCAATATTAATCAGCTTTTGCATTTCATCGCGAAAGATCAATTTATCTGCCTTTGGAGCGTGCATAAAACAATCGAACATAACGCTATGGAAACTGACCCCTCCTATAAAATTGTTAGAGTCTGCCAAAAAAAAAATACAAGTTTAAGTACTTCTTCATCTATTCGTGGATATTGATGAGAAAAAGTCAGAGAATTTTCCTGCCGGAAAATCGTACCCATGGAAGTATTCTTGGACATATCGTATTTTCCGATTTCCAAGAATTTTCCTAATCTAGCCATGCAGCGTAAAGAGGCATGAAATTTATCTTCTGATAATGAATTCACCAGGAGATCTACACCTCGACCATTCGTCCCTTCCATTACCATTTTTTCGAATGAAGTATCTCGCGAATTACCAATTTGACTTTCAGGAATCTGTAATTATACTTTAATAAATCAAATAGGAGAGATTTGAATCAAGTGACGTCGATGCATACTTGAGGGAAATGCTTTTTAATGTACTCATTTTTCTCCGGAGTACCCACAGTTGTAAAAATATTGCAGCCAAAGTGTATACAAATGTGAATACAAGACAGACCTACACCTCCAGTACCGGCGTGAATGAGGACGGACTGCCCATTTCGTATCTGACCGTGAGTCACTAAAGCGTAAAGGGCCTAAAAAAATCACTGATTTTAGAATCCGAATTTATGGATTGAATACCACGTTTGACGTGAGGAAATATCCACTTACAGTTGCATAAGTTATGGGAATTGTGGCAGCTTCTTCTAGAGTCATGTTGTCTGGTACATTCCATTTCATCACAGTATCGCAGAGCACCAATGAAGACAGGGAGTTAGTCCAGGCTGCGGCCATAAACCGGCCACCATTCTCGTCTTTACCGCTTATTTCAGTTCCTAAAGTTGCTTGCTTTTGTTCGCAAAAATATCGCGAATTAACATAAAAATGTGACAAAATTTGGTTGAAATTTTTTCAAAACAACTTGTACCTCTTCGAGACGTGATTCGCAGATATCCAACACCGAGACTTTGCCCGTTGCGAAGACAATGTCACGAAAATTGAGGGCTGCATAGTAAACATGGAGAAGAGATTCGTCTCCTTTGTGACTGATTGAAAAAATGAAAATTTATTTCGATATTGTGCTAGGTACCTACGTTAATGTTGATCAAACGTTCCCTCACTTGATTGGATTTAGGGGTCCTTCCAACCATTTCACCGTTGACAAGTCACCCCGTACGGATACATTGGCGAAAGCATGGCGACACTTTTTTTCATTCGAATGTTCCAGGGGCAGGTGACGATATGTACCCCATTTCGCATTTTTATAAACGTTATGAGATATGTTCTTCAAGAATTGAGATTTGTAAAGAAGGTTGTCCAACGAAAATTTAGGCGCATTTTTGTCCATTATAAAGAAACATCTGAAAATTACATTAAATTATTCAACTCGGTCGAGATTTCTGTCCTTCGCGTTGCTCTATACCGAAAAATATCATCCGCGTATTCTTTTCGAAGGCAGTTGTAAAATCCCAAAATTCCGCTGGAAGCATCTTTTTCAGAATACAACACCAATTTTTGATCACTTTTTTGGTCAATTTTTTTAATGATTTTGCGAATCTCCGATATCCACTCGAGTGAGAAATTATCGACTTTGACAACGATAGGAGGTATTTTCGTTAGCGTCGTTAGTTTCTGAAATTTGGAAAATTGCGTGGAAATGGCACTCAGCTGTGTTAGGTATTTTTACGAATATGTAAGTCTCTGGACTTACTTTACGCAGAAGTATTATGTGTTCATTGCCCACAATACGATGATAATGAATATCTAAACTTAAATTTTCGTAGATTTTTTCATCAAATTGTCGTTCTCTTGCGATTATAAATCCGTTCGGCCTCAAAACTTCCAAAAATTGTGGTAATTGCTGAAATATATTCTTTGTCAGACGCTTAGAACAGTTTTGTTTGTTAGCGGACAACTTTGTTATTAAAATGTGTTAAGTTGTCAAAATTTTACTATTTTTCAGAGTCATTCGTTTTAGCAATAATTTTCAGTTTTTTTTTTTTTTTGGCTTATATTGAATTTATCAGGGATTCCATTTTTGTAGTTTTTTAATTATATTAGGGAGATGGTCTTCCTAATTTTTTTTTTTAGTTTTTTTAATGATTTTTTTTTTTGCCAGACAAATTTTGAGGTTTCCAAAGTTTTTTAATTTTTTTTGTTTATCGATTACATTTTGAATTCATCAGAAAATTTTTCAAGCCGTCCGCCATTTTGGAATTTCAGTACAATTAGTTTCAATCTTACTTCTTTCTGCTGAAATAAGTTTGTAACTGTGACTATCGAGCAGTTTTTGTTTTCTGGTAAATTCCCTCTTACTACTTTTATCTCGTTTGAATCTTCTAGTTCAATTTCAAATTCATTTTCTACATAAACTGAAACTTCAGCCTGAAATTTAATACAGCCATGATAATTCCAAATTTTCATTTATTGCCGAATGTGATAAAATGTATACCTGAATCAAAGGCCATTCATTTAAAGCTCTCGATATGTATGTGGAAATTAGCTCGCGCGTGTCGTCTTTCTGTTGCAGTATTTCGATACTTTTCACCTTCAATAGTTGCAAATTTTCTATTACAATATTCGTGCAAACACGAACGGCTATGTTCAGAGGTATTTTCTGTAAACCATTTTAAAGAAATGACTATAAAATGAATCTGACAAAGAGATACGTTGTAAAATTGAGTTGATATACTTACACTGTCGTGGAAGTTGGCAACAAATTGATATTTTTCAAGAACCACATCTTTTGTTTCTTTTCTTCTAGGTATCGCGCTAAATTTCAAGCCAAAAATCTGCACCCCTCCGGACTGCAGAGTTGAACAATTTTTGTTATGATGAGCCAGAAATTCTATAAAAGGAAATCAGCCATTGGGTGAGTACTGGATGATTTTTTTTACTATCGATTTACACAATAGGTATAGGTAATTCTAGGTGTGTATACGTAGTACGTGCCTGGGTTTTCTCCATCCAAATTCTTCAGAACTTGGTAATGTTTTATCGGATTTATTACTGCTTTTCGTATGAAAGTTGGCAGAACAAGCTCGTTGGTATCTTGAGTCAAAATTTTAAGATGTGCCAGCGAGTCGAGAAAAGTTACAAAATTGTCCCTCCAGCCTAGCTTACAGAATTTACCTGTAAATACACCGACACTTGAAAATGACTTGCCTATTGTCGATGAAAATCTGTTGGTTGGTAGTGCACCTGCACGTACCTTCACTATCGGCTGATAGGAGATTCCTGAAAAGTCCTTGGTACTGAAAGCCTTTAAGACGTAGGACTTTATAAACATCTCTCGTTTTAAGTGGTAATTCGTCTCTCGGAAAAGAACTCCAATCGTAGTAGCTCGTATTTTTTTCGTCAGCATCTTCGAGAAGGTACACTCGTCCATTCACAACTACCGAGTCGCTTTCCACAATTTCAAAATTGCCGGTACCTTTTTGTATAGAAGTATGAAACTCGATATCTGAAATGATAAGCGTTGATAAGTAAGAAAATGATGAAGCACAAAAGTTCAAGGGTGACGAAAACTTTGTCCTACCTTTATCTAAAATATGGGTTGCTCTGAGGAAACGTACGTCTTCAAATACAACTGCTGTTTCGCTTTGTGGTTTTCCTTGTATTGTTGCTATTGATTCCCAAATCAAATTCTGAGATAAAAATGATTGGTTTAAAATAGGCACAAGAAAAAAAAATAGGACACGATGACTCGATGTGTGTTTACCAGATATTCCACGCCTGGAAATAAATTTCTGCCGTCGATGATGTGGCCTTTTAGGTACTTATATTCTTCACTTTTGACATCGATAATGAAGGTGCGTTCTCTCGATTTGTTTGTTTGGCTACATTCGCGTGGAACGTACCAGTCTTCGTCATGCTGCCATCTTATTAGAGGAGCGATCATTGGAGTTCCTCTGCTGACAGGGTACTCAATTGAAGGATATAAGTTTTTGATTTTCGGATCAATGCCATTTACATGCACTCTGAAAAAAGAAAGAAAGAAATCAATTGGAGTGAATTCACAAGCATTCGATTAGGCCTTTGAATTATCCAATATAAATATTGACTCACTTTCCAATAGCATTCAAGAAAAATGTAACGTTATCATCGTGATTTTTTGTAGCCAGTGGTATATTTTCCACCGATGAGGGTAGGGATTTTTTTAGAATTGCCTGTAATAGCCCATGTGGACCAATTTCAATCACCAAGGCGTTATGGGGAATGTGTTTTGAGCCTTGCTTGAAATATACAGAGCTGAGTAAGTTATTGGTGTAATATTCTGCCGAAGCGTATTTAATTGTATCAGTTTCCCACTGAATTTCTGGAGCAGAGGTACAGATCCATTTTTCTGAACGAGGCTTCGGATTGGTTATAACCTAAATAAGTGATCCATTGGTAAAATAATACAAATTATTTGAGGTTCCTTCGAGGTGTTGGTGCGGCAATTCTGAAAACGACTTACTTTTTCCAAATTAGATAATAGTTTGGGTCCAGCGAGTGCTATGTATCTGCCATGGTATGCAATACCAGAAGTGTTCACATGTCTAACCCATACTCCTTGGGACTGCATATTTTCCACGTATTTTCTAACAATATCTGCTGGACCAGATATTGTGTAATTGGTTTCTGTGTTATGGCACGCTATGTCAATTTCAGGGGGCAGGCTTTTCTTTAAATCGTCATATGGTAGGTCTGAAAGATGAAAATATGTGTGTGGCTTCCAAAGAAAAAGTGAGAAAACCAATTTTGAAAACTTTTAGCGCATCATTTACCTATCGCAGCCATTAATCCTTTCCCAAAATCATTGGTCATGCTGATCAAACCTCGATAATAAGCAGCCAAGAGGGTTTGTTCTGCAGTCAAACAACCATCCGCGTACCCACAGCCCACCTCTCCCACAGAATGTCCAATGATTCCATTCGGTACGATTTCCAATGCGTTCAAGATGTTTACCAAAGCTATCTGTTTTGTAAAGGCACTGTTGAGACTTTATTCCCCGCATCAATTGAAAATGTAATTTTTTTATGCTATTTTATGAACGAACTTGAATGGCTGCGATTCCTACGAATGAATGGAGAATACTATCGAACATGTGTGGATCTTCTTCTGTTATAATTTTCATCAAATCTAAGCCTTTCGATTCCAAAAATTCGTGACTCTGTCGAATTGATTCTGCGAAAATTGGTATTCTCAGGAGATCTTTACCCATTCCTGGCCACTGGCATCCCATTCCAGTAAAAACAAACCACACTGGTCGTCTTTTTTCAGTAATATTCTAGGAATCGAAAAATAATAGAAAAAAACGCATATTATCTGGCTTTGCGATTTTTTTTGCCAACCTGTGCACTCTTGATCGACTCTTTCCCTTCTGATTTCAAAAAATATCCCCTATAGAGATGGCCATCGATTCGATTTTGGAAAACATCTCGCAGCAGATGAACGTATTCGAAATCTGAATGGTTTTCTTCCAACTGCAGAAGATGAATTGAATATCAAAAAGATACATTCTTACAAAAATGCTGTGCTCTTGAAGAAATATTCACATTTTTGATCAAAACTTCGATAGCTTCCTTTGTACGTCCGGATACGAGTACGAGTTGAGGTAGTTCTGTGTTTTTCAAGTTACATTTCTTTTTTTCTTTAGTGTGTGGACTAAGAAGAGCATGACCATTCGCTCCTCCGATTCCAAACGAATTTACCGCGAAGAAATTACCTCTACAAGGAGTCGCTTCAGTGACAACCTGAAGGACACGCATAATGAATTTTGTTTTTAGATACCTGTACCTAATTGTGCTATTGAATGATCAACTTACTTCTATTTTACCATTATGAAAAGCTGGAATTTTTGGATTCAAATTTCGTAAATTGATATTCGGTGGAATCAGTCCAGTCTCAAACGAGATGATCATTTTTACCAGCGAGCATAGACCAGCGCACGCTTCTGCATGACCCATGTTTGATTTGAGTGATCCAATTTTCAAAACGTCTGAGCGATCTTTGCAGAAAAATTCTTCAATTGCGTTCACTTCGACGATATCGCCAATCTGTTGTTGCATTTTATACCCTAGATAACTCCAATATCCACTTCGAAAGTCACCAATGTGAGAAAAAATTCCGTACTTTTGTGCCGGTTCCATGAGCTTCGATGTATGATACAGATGCGGGACTTATACCAGTTTCTTTGTAGAGTTCTCCGTACAGCCTTTTGTGGGTTTTTCCTGACGGGCAGTTGAATCCCTCTTCTTTGAAACCGTCGCAGTTTACTCTCATATCGATGATATTGGCGTAAATTCTTCTGGCATTTTGTTTCTTTTGCAAAAACATCGTTACTATTGCTTCCGCTCGTGTGAACCCTTCGGCTGTTCATGAGATGTGGAGTCCATTTTATTTATTTGTACATTAAGGGAGGGTGTTATCATTTTATGTAAGTTGTGCACCTGCTTCGTCGAACGGCCTGCATAGACCAGTCCTGCTTAAGACGCCAGATTTGGTATACGCGACGTTTACATCGGATGTCAAACAAAGTGAAAATCCACCAATCAAAGCTGCATCGCAAATTCCATTTGAAATATCTTGGCAAGCTTTTTCCAGCGCATAGAAACTCGACGAGCAAGCGCTGTCGATGGAACAACTAGGTCCTGCGGTGAAATTTCGCAATTTATAGGATAGTTCGCTGGTATTCGATTTATTCATTTATGTGTAGATATGCGTGTACTTTACCATAAATATCGAGCCAGTATGATATTCTGTTTGCAATTATTGCTCTTGATTTTGCCGCTGCATCATCTTCTACATCATTCGCGCTGATTGCGATGTACACGCCGGTGTTGGTGTTTCTTAATTCTTCAGGATTGTAACCTAAGATAAATGATGACATTTTATTGTTCTGGTGCACTTTTTTTTTAAATCACGAGATGTGGTTTACCTGCATCGACAATGGCTTCATACGCTTGTTCTAATAGTATTCGTGAGGCCGGAGTCATACGATTGGCGTATTTTCGATGAACTCGGAAGAATGAATGGTCAAATTTGCTCAAATCCTTTATTTTGCCTATTTTTGAATTGCACTTCAATAAGTCTGAAAAGTTTCCGATGAAAATAAAATCGAAAATTTTGTGCTTCTATTGGTTAATCTTTATTATAGGTACATGTTGTTTACCTGGATTCCATCTTCTGTGGTCAGTCGTTGTCAGATTCTTTTTAGCGAATAAATTTTCTTTAAATTCAGTCACATTGTTGGATTCTGGAAAAACTCCGGATACGCCAGAAATTACCACTTCAGCCTTTTCAGACATTATTCCCGAATTGGATGCCTAAGTGATCAGTGTTCTTAACTCGGGTTTACGGGTATGGAGTAAACTAACTTACACCGTTTAGGTTTATTCGACGAATACGCTTGGAGCACTGAAGATTGAGATTTTATATTACATAGGATAATTTTCATAGAGACCACGAAGGGCGTGAATTTGTTACTTACTGACATTTCTTAGAATTTTGAGATAACGCGTGGCTTGAATATTTATTCAAGATTTTCACTATGCCAAAAAAAACCTCCTTGAAAAAAAAAATAAAAAAAAATGCAGGAAGGCATAATTAATGACTTGCACAACAATGTACCTCTCGCATTAATTTTCTGCACATTTTTTAATTAGGTACTCATTACTTGTTGTTATAGAGTTGGTAATTTAGTTACTAGATGATAATTTCTTTTTTAAACAGCTAATTTAAAGCTTTAGAATATGTTTAATAAGCGCTTACTCCAACGTAATTGTGCAAAATGAGCATCATCGACCATTGCTGCATTGAGAGAACTTTAACTACATAGGTGCCTATTTACCATTGCTTATATGAATAACTAAACGACACTGTATGATTTCTGACCCTCGAGAAACCTAATTTACCAGCCATTGTCCAATGTCTTGTGATATTTGGTGAACTGCATTAAGTTTGCTTGAAAACACGTAATTTTGTCAATCCTTGCTACCCAAATTGAAGCGTTTAGTTTTAAAACCACACAAGTCCATTTTCTGGCAAAAAAAAAAAACTGATTCGTGCCTTCCCATTTACATATTAAAATGCAACGATAATTTTTCAACATACTGTTTAGTAAGTGGCAACCCGAAAAGGACCTCAACTAGACTCTAGGAACAGAGATGGACTTGTGCTGTTTGAAAACCATTTTTTAGAAAATAAGTAAAGAAATTGATGCACAGTATGAGAGCAATTTGTTGTGTCGAGGGTGAGGGTTTTTCAAAGTATTTTCCTCAAGTTTCTTTCAATAATTTTTTACTCAATTTTTTCATTTTTCTTTAGAATTTTTCCTCGTGAAATTTTTTTTAAAAGTAACTTTTATCTATTTCTTTATTTTTTTAGACAACTTTTCTCTGTTTTTGCTTGTTTAAATTTTATCAACTTTTCCTATTTTTTAAGTAGTTTTTTTTTTTTTCAAAAAATTCAGTTTCTTGCAATTATTTTCATCAATTTTTCAATCTGTTTCAACATTATTAATTTATATATCATTTTCCTCAAAATTTTCAAAGTTTTCAAAGTTTTTTTCTCGTTTTTTTTTAAGTTTGCAATTTCTTTTTCTGATGTAGTTTTTTTTTCTTGTCTACTCCTTTTCAATTTCTACATTAATCTCCCTCATCATTGTATTGATTAAAATTTTCGTGATAGCAGCCGTTGTTGCTGATTTGATTTAAATGATCTGAATTTATTGAGGCTGTCATTTCAGCAAAGAATCAAGAAATGTGCTGTGAAATTAGCTTTGTAATTTTTTGGTTTTTTTTTTGCTGTTTGCTGAGATCGTTTCTCAGACGGCAGAAAAAATGGTTCTTCGAATTTTGCATTTTATTTTTACCGACTTTTCCAAACGAAAAGTCAGGTATTGTAATTGTCATGATGGTTGAAGTTTGGGCTCGGGGTGGAATTTCTTGACGTTTTAGGGTGTCCTGAGTACAATGGCACCCATGGCCATAAACGAGATAAGTTTATATA
>FIZT01024747.1:0-12409 GCA_900065295.1 Paracoccus marginatus | reverse complement strand
AAAGCTCATTTTGTAGGGAATTTGAAGGAGAATAAAAATGAATAGACCTATTTTTACATTTGGGTGAACATTTGAGGCTGTAGAAGGGAAAAACTGATTTTGGGGGGCTTTGACCCACAATTGTGGGGGACGCACGAGGGTTTCAGCTAGAGACTTTTAGTATGTTGTGTTAGGGCGACACTCTGAACAATATTAAGCAAAAAAACCTTTCCTGGAAATTATTTGCGGGTCCACCTTGTATATCTACTAGACTAATTTTCAATTTAATAGAATTATTTTTTATTTTTACAGAATTTTTCATTTCTACAAAATTTTTTCAATTTTCAATGAATCTTTCATTTTTTCAAAATTTTTATTTCTACAGACATTTCAATTTTTACAGAATTTTTCATTTCTGCAAATTTTTTTCAATTTTCAATAAATTTTTTATTTTTTCAGAATTCTTATTCTTCCAGAATTTTTCATTTTTACAGAATTTCTCATTTCTACAAAATTTTTTCAATTTTTAATTTTTTTTAAAAAATTCTGGAGAAATTTTTTCGAATCGTTCGGAAAAAATGAGTCTGGCCAAAAACTCTTGGCCCACTCAGGAATAGAATCTATACATACAAAAATCCAAAATCTCCCCTCTTCCATACGTTGAGAGAGGTTGGTGAGTGACGAGCTGAAAATTCTGTCACCGACAAGTTCCAGCTGTATTGGACCACCTTCTGGTAGGAAAATCCAAAATTTCAACTCAAGACCGAATCACCATACAAACCGAAAAGTCTTTCTGGTCCAAAATGAAACCTTCTTAGTTGGTCTGAAGACGCGACACCTGAGGACGAACAAATCAACAAAATATGTACTCGAAACCACACCGCAGAAACCTACCACCTCGAGCCCCGAAGAACATCGTATTGAAATTTGATTACGTACCTAAATTTTCGTAAAACATCTCGTACACTTTTTTTACAAAAAATAACTACCTATCGGCATTACATTATTTACTTACTTTTACTTTCAAAAGGACAATACCGCCGAAAAATGAATTCCTTTTCTACCCTTTCGAGTGGTGGATGTGCACGTTCCAAAGTTGAAATGTCCCATACGTGGATTGTTCCGCTTATTAAAGGCGTTTAAAATTCATTTCTCGAGGGCATCATATCTACAGATGGTAGATGTCAGTTTGTACAGTTCCGGGCGCCGCAAAACCTGTTTTTTTTTCGTTTGATCGGCTTTATTATTATTGTAAACACAAATTAAACTCTTCCTCTAATAATAGGCGAGTATATTTGACGTAGGGGATGCTTTAAGAATGGGTATTCATTACAGAATACATAGTCAGTCACGAAGACCACACTTTACGGGTCAAAAGACAGTACGAAATTACGTCAAAAATTGTGTCTTTTTTATGATTTATATCTATTTTGAATTTCATTTAAAATCAGTGTTCCGCGATTGAAAAGTATTTTTTTTTTTTTGTTCGAATAGATAAGCAGCCTGAACCGAGATAACCGTGTATCATTTCATTGATAGAGGGGCGTACCTGTAAGATCTTAAAGACGGTAGGTTGCTCTAGTTGGCATAATCTCGTTACGAGCGAAATTTTCAAGCGCAGCTGAGTCTTGCGATGACTAACGAAAAACGTATTCTGAAAACTGAACCATTTAAGTTGAAATACGCTCCGGTATACAAGTGCACACGCAACTAATGTGATAAATTTCAACGTCATCGCGGTTCATCGATTCACGTGAAATTTGTCACAGTGTTCTTAATTTACTGCTTTGATTAAAACGAATAGGTAAGTATGCGGACCTGTAATGGAGCATGTGAGAGTGGCGATGAAAAAATAGGAATTATTCGGTTCATTTTGTTCGACTGAAATTCACCTCAATTTTGAATAAATAGGTCTATGAAGGAATCGTTTTCTCTTCAATCTGCAAAAAAAAATAATAAATAAATGGAGAAATAAATACTGGAAATGAAATGCTTGAAAATCCAGAAATTTTTCACTGCTCGCATCAAAACTACAATTTAAATTCATCGATAAAAATTATCAACGCGGATAGGCTTGATCTGCTCGCATTAACATCGCATTAAAAACACATTGGCACTGCATCCGATCACGCTCACAGCCGAACAAATCATAACTCGTTAATTTCTCCACAATCGCAGTTCGCTGCAACAAGCAAACATTTAAAAATAATTAGGCATTTTGCTCGTTCATTTGGCGAAAGAATCTATTCATGGTCGATAATGTGATTTCCGTATGCCACGCTACAGTATCTCAGTTCAGTGAAATGCGCTAACTGTGCAGGCAATTAGAAAGGGTTTGAATTCGTCGGGACAAGTTAGCGTTCTGTTTTATTGACGAATCAGTTACTTAATTGAAAAAAGAAACATGATTATTTAATAAATCGTTCAACGTAGCTACATGTACCTACGCGTATAATACTCATTCCTATCTATCCAACACTTTCTTCACAACGCACAATAAAAGCTACCTGTATACGTTATAAAGGTTGCCACGCCGTGGGTATATGATTGATGAATGAAATGTCATGCCTAATAAGACTATAGAGATGTACCATCCATACCTATGTACAGTTGTGTAGGCTAATAGGTACGTACTTTGCATGTTTCAGACTTATATGAGTATACAATTTCTCGATAAATCAATTATTAAATTATCGACGCCGCGTTCCGATTGCTGCAACTTGACGAAACCCTTCGGTTTTCTGCAACAAAACAATAAAACAACCATCGTCGTTCATTTCGTTAAATATGCAGGTATTTACATACAGTCTACTACAAGTGTCGAGATCGTTGGAACTGCTTTCAAAAGATAATTTCAAAAAGTGACAAAACACAGAGAGGAAAAAAAAAACTCAACACATTTGATGAGAAAAAAAAAGAACCATCGAAGCACACTCATTCCAAACTCGCTAATAAGGTTGGTGTAACTAGTAAGCCAGCTGTTTAACACAATACTTAAGAATGAATAAGCGTAGTTTGTTCGAATAATAGCAAATGTCAAATAAAAGATCATCTCGACGTTATTGTCGTGGACGGAAGTTACACAAACGCAGTTTGATTACAAACATTAGTTGACACGTCCACGTCGAACTACTACAAAAACAGCTACCTTACACACTTTGTAGCGTGTAATTTTAAAACACCAACGCTGTCGTTGGTCACATGAATTATGGCGACTCGTTCCCGTAATTTATCGTTCTTTATATGTGATTTTTAGCTTTTTTTCTTTCCTACACCCGCGATACCGATACAAACATCAATTAAGAGGACGTCTTCGGTTTTGTTCTTTCGTTGGAAATTATACGAGGTCGAATAAATATCTTCGGTTATGACATTTTTTCTAAAAGATTTAGCCGCTAACTGGTCCGCGTTCTGCGTTGGTTCATTAGTTTCTTTTATTTTTCGCAGCGAGCGAGAATACAACCAAAACGTTTATCATCTCTAACACACAAATCTACAATCAATCAATTCAATATGAATAAGTAATTAAAAATACATTCGATAATTTGAAACGTGTGAAAAAACAAATCCTTCGTAAATATGGACCAACGACGACCAAGTAGCTGACAGTTGTTTAGAAAAATAATATGAACAATTATTATCTTACTCATTACCGTCGAAGATGCGGCTTGTGCTTCCATTACTGATTCGAATAAATTACCCTTGTGTATCCAACGTAAGTTATGGAATAATATGTCATTTTCTATGCAGGGATACGCCATAAACGGTTCATTCGTCGACGACCGCGGTAGACCAGTTCTGGTGATTTTAATTTTCGAAAGAATGAAGAATGATTCAACATACATATAAACACTCGATGAATGTTTACATCAATTACACAATCACGACAACTTTTCTCCGAACGTAACGCTCAAATTTTACCGAACTGTTGAGAAACGAGGTGTTCTGTGTGTTCAAGTTTCAACTATTTGATTCAATTAAATTAAAAATCAACTTCAATTAGAGTAATTCACGCGAATAATTTGAGCAACGAGAATCACAAAACTTGGAATCATCCACATAATGGCGGATTAACGCATTGGCGGAATCGGAAAATTTGGACAGCAGTGTAGGCTTAAACACAGATAAAAAATTTATCATTTTGATGAATTTTTTTTTAATTCTTAAAATTTTTATTCTATTGAATTTTGAATTTGAATTAGAACATGAAACTCGAGCATTTGACGGAAGAGAAATAAAATAATAAATGGAATAAAATTTCATCAGAAACAGCCAACGACTTGACGCCCTTAATCGGGACATCTCCGAGTCCGACATCGATCAGGACTTTCAACAAAATTTTGAAGATGCAATAAAGATAGGTACTTCTACTCACTTCTTCTAGTCTTCTACTCTTACTACATCATACATACATTCGCAAATATTTCGTCATCTTCAAAACAATGAATTAAATTAATCAAGTGTAGGTATTGCAATTTTCTGATCATCTTAAAGTACCCCATCGACTATCGAGCGATGTCCAGAACGAACTCCGTCATCATGAATCCCGTTATCAGCATAATTACGTTTACCTACGTACACCTTTGACCAAAGCAAACCAAGTCTGCTCACGCAAATTAATCGACACAGCCAACTCGAGCAGTAGATAATTGTTCTCAATAAAAGTTGGCATAATTGATTTCGATACTAAAAATTAACACGAACTGGCCAGTTAATATAAAACAAGTTGAGCCTTCGGCAACGCATAATTTCATTTAGGTATATTACGCTATGGCGTGTGTACCAGAAGCTACCGTACAACGCGGCATGCGTGATTCAAACGAGTTTAAATACAAATATTTTAGACCATCAATAGGCCGTCTTGGAAAATAGTTCATCTTCCAACTGGGAACAATCAGGTGTCACCATGTGGCTTGCGTAGTACGAGCCTACGGTTACGAGGAAAACTCCTCAAATAAAACTTTGTATCGAAGCTTTGGCGTTTTGTGAACTAATTTTTCCAAAGGCTACATGATATTATTCGAATACGAAAGTGAAATTATTCCTGGCCGTAGCCACAGGGAAACGGTAGGTAGCTACATATAAGTATGTAAATTTAGATCGCACAAATGACATTTGCTATACATAATAAAGTATACCGAAGATTTTAATAATTTTCTCATGAAACAGCATTCGTTTTTTATCCAATTTTCTATTGATCCATTGTTAGATTAAATGCATCGATGTAGAATACACGATATAATATAGTTGATATTTGCGTTCAGTTCGATGTTTAAAAAATTAGTCGTATAAATTCAAATTAGATCGATATCGCTTAATGCGTGTCAGCTTCGGCAACCGACACCTAAATAGAAACAAATCGGCATCGTTTTAAAATAGATCTTGTTTTTTAAATTATCGATCGGTATGAGTACACTAATAAACGATTTACTTTGAAGTCATTATTTTACGCAGAAATAAAAAAAGACAGCGAATGCAGAAAAAGAAGCAGGCGAACATTTTACCAAGAATACAATTATATCGTAATATATTAATGACTGGTATTTCTGTCCGTCTTTGGTACACTCTAAAGGTAGGTATATAAAGCCGTATTACTTATTCAAACCAAGGGCGAGCAAACCAACTTCTTTAAAATACTGCTTCACGTGATTCCTCGTCGTACATACACCCCTCTCGTGATATAAAAACTACTGCTTCTACACACTCGATGATTCGCCTGCCTTCCTTTTTATATACTTCTCGTTTTACGTGAATTGTTAATAACTTGCCGGTAGCTAGCGGCTATTGCTGTTCGGTCTTCGTTTTTTTCTCTTTTTTTGCCAGTTAGGTATTCATTCTTCACAATTTTGGTAGGTACCTGATGAAAAAGAGTCGGAAGCAAACGTTACTTACCACCACTGACTTCTTAGTTCACACAAACAATACCTATTCGAAAGCAATGAAAGCATTAAGAATCATAAAGTAAATAAAGCTCTTACGATGTTACGAAATTTCCTTTCATAGTAATGAATATCGTGACTAGGAACGCTTCATTTTTTCATATTCTGCGAATGTGAAAGAGCTTTTGAATAAAGTATGAAGAAAAAAAAAACATGTAATTCGTCCAAGCTTAGTACCTGCGATTTGAACGTAATAGATAGATCAATGAATAATTACTCCTTATCAAGTCGTTCAAAACATAATTATTCCAAAGTCGAGCTGACAAAGGAAATGGATTTTCGTGTATAAGTAAATAGATTCATGATTTCTAAAATTTTGCACTTTCGTCTTCTATTTTTTTTTCGGCCTAGGCCTACTACAATTTACTTTTCGAATTGAATAAGTAAATAGTTGAATTTCTTCAACGATGATTCCCACTTACTCGGATCTTCCTCCTGTACTGATTTCAAACCGGCAAATTTTTTCCACCAGCTGTGTCACTGCCAACTGCCGGTATCGATTACAATTTCATTTGAAATAATCACGTACAAAACGAAAGACGCCGTAGAATGATCAATGGTAAATATTTTACCAAAGCGTCTATGAAAAAAAAAAGGAGGTAAAATAAAATAAAACGAGCTAAGTGAGAATAATAAATCGTATGCTTTTAGTAAACGTATCAGATACCGGGTTATTTATACTTTGGAATAAAAACCAGTACTTACCTATATATTGCGAGATAAAAATTAAACGATATTGCCGAAGAATCTGGTAAGCGTTCAATTAAACAATAATACAACAGCTGGGTCGCGGTCTTAATCAAATCCATACACACCGTGATTATGTAACTTTATATATATTAAATTAATACCGTCGATTCGGTTAATTGATTTTTAATCTGAAAGAGAGGAGGAAAAAAAGTAAAAATCACGTCGACCATCAAAGAGGTGAAAACAAGTTCAAAATTTCAAATACCATCAATTCAATTGTAAAGTTAATAAGGCGTTGTAAATCCCTAAGCAGAACTTATTAATTACTTGCACGATGTTTGTGGTACTCGGTAATGTACATCGCAAGCCGTAGCTTTGTCATCATGATTAAGGAAATACGTGATCCTAACCGTATCAGTATTGGCTTTCGTTTGTTTACCGTAATCAACCGTGTGAAGAGGTTCAGTTTCACGGTTCGTAAATGAAAATTCTAGTCTACACCTCGATCACCTCGAGCTGACTTGGGAGATTCGTATAAATGTATGTATTTCGGTCAGAAAAACTTTTAATATGGGTGAGAAAAATTAATAATCCCTGGGTATTGTCCGTCGTTCTGCGTTCGTCTTCGTCTCTTCGTATACCTACACACAGATACAGATACGCTGAGTGGGAACTTGGTAGCATATTTCAAAGTACCTACATAACATACTTACTGTTCGGTTAACCGATAGATACGTATTTGGACGTCGTGTAACACAGGAAACTGGATAATTTATGGTCAGCTTCGGCGTTTCTACGGATAATGAATTGTTTGAAAACTTTTCGTTACACTCGGGTTTTGTTTTGTTATTGTGAATAAATGGTCGCTAGAGATGAGATTTCAAGGATTCAATTGTACCTACCGATTTAGCGTACAAAATCGACGTTAATTACTTCTTCGTCGTGATAATTGAATAGGAAAATTTAGTAAAATCGCTCATTATCGTGTTCCATTCGTTTAGGATAGCCAGTATACGTATATTTTGCATAACAGCTTGGAATACTTATGGTAGCCTAAAACAATAAATATATCGTCGAGTTTTAATAATAATACTTAACAAATTATTACTAATTACATTTTGACAAGTCGAAGGCGTTCCAGAAAGTGATAAAATCGCCACCATCTTTCCATCGCATGATTGTAACCCACAGCGAAAATTTAATAAAGCAACATAATTCATAAGATAATTCGTAGATACGTAGGCTCTATTTTATTCTCACTAATTTGTAATAGTACTGCCGACGACGTAATGATGTAAGTAAGGGTTAAAAGAGGTAATTTACATATTATCGCTACCCCGTCATCTATCGATGATTCTAGGTACACTCGATGACTCGAGTCGTTTAACAAAATAAACATTCAAATTTGTACATGCCAATAAAGGTAAGTATATACTTTCAAACGTTGAATTACCAACTGAATTCAGGAACCAACTCACCGAAGATCGAAAAGCTGCTCCACGAAGTTCGTCGAACTAAAAATGTATAGGTACTCACCGTTACCATTGTGAGCTTCGCTGATTTACGATTCTCAAGCTGGGCTTTCATTTCATCGATACATCTTCTGCCTAAAATCTGTAATTAAATACCAAACTGGAAGTACTTTGAGAAAATTTCAATCGTTGATTCCATGATTCGATAATTGGGAATTATTTTCGTATTGTTGATAATCGTCGATTAATTATTAAAGTTGAAGTACAGAAACTAGGTGAGAAGAATACATCAAGTAAAGTTGATACCTTAGGCCTGTGATCTGATAAACAGTGATAACGAAAACCAACTTGAATTGAATCTTGTCCATGAAAAACCGAACACTTTGCTTCAATTAGCTTCAGCTTTTCAGTGGCGTAAAGATTGGGGGGTGGGGTGTTGGAGGCAACTCCCCCCCCCCGAGCCATGCTTTTAGTTGAATTTTCAAACAATCAAAGTTTGATTTTCCTTCCGAGTACGAAAAATAAGCTAAAAATACACTTTTTTAAAGCCAAAACTGCAATTTTTCAAAAATTTCCTCAAAAATTTTCGCCCTCGCTTCGCTCGGGCTATACTTTTATCACTATATTTCAAGTTTTTAAAATGTTGACTCTAAAAATATACCCATACATTTTATTCTATAACTTATGCCCCCCCCCCCCGAAGGAAAGTCAAGTTACGCTATACTGCAGCTTTTGGAAAACAAACTAAGTATGCCCCTGATCCCAATCAATGTATATGGTAACAAATTATCTCAAAAAAATGGTGCAATTCCTCGTTGGTTTGATGTTTTCCTTCCCACGCAGTGTATATTAATAAATTAAAATTAATATTCAACCCTCAGCAACGAACTGCTGATAAGTAAAATTGATATAGGTATAGGTACTCTTGAACCAACTCACCAACTGTAGGTAGTGAGTACTGATTCATAATTAACTTAAAAATGTTAATTATTATTAAATTTTATGAAACGCCGTCAGCCTACAGGGAGACATTTATCATTCAAACGTCGTATTTTTTCACCAACAGGTACCAACAAAAGGTGTATTCGGTTTGCAACTGTATTTATGCTTCTGCTTCAGCAGATATACTTACCTACTACGAATTTAATCGATAACATTTAGAGAAAGAGTAGTTTAGTTTTTTTTTTCATCAATTTGGTCGCAACCATCTTAGGTTGTTTCTTCACGAGAAACAACTTTTACGTATTTATTAAGCAAGCTATTGTTATACATTTTTTTCATTCTCAAAACATCAACGCATCAACAGCATATTTATTCATTATTGTAATATATTGCAGCGGAGATACGCGTTTAACTCAGGTTAACTAGATGCGACTACAATGCTGCGAACCCTTCGTCCAACCCGATAATTAAACAATTTCTTTCGTATTTGTTCTTATTCTTATGATTATCCGTTACAACATTTATATTACATTATCTTTTATTTCCTTTTGGCCTGCTGTATGCTTCTTCTATCTGTTTTTTTTTCTTGATCGTACGTACGCTAATTCGTAATCATTAGATTGGAAGAAAAAAATTAATAAATAAAACATCTCTTCGTATCTTCCTCGTTGGCAAGTGTATGGGTTTGAATAGTTTGAAGTAGGTTTGTTTTTTTTTGTTTTTTTTTTTTCATGCAAAACGTTACAACCCAACGACCGTTTAACGCGTTTATTAAACTGTTTAACTGATACGAAAACCTCATTGTAACTTTCTCTGCAATTTTAGGTACCTATACTCAAGTGCAATGTGGATGTAGGCGAATTGAAATGGCAAACTTGTGCAAGAAGCAAAACTTTGTACCGATGATATGTGATGATAACACCACCACGTCGTCGAAGCCTCAAAAATGTTAAATCATTGACCTATAAATAAAATGAGTTTGAAGTAACGTTTCACTGATTTGTTCTTACTACTTACATGATAAAGTGAAATTAGAATCAGGGAAACGAACCTATTGTTTTTTTCAACAGCCAATCTTTATGGCACGTTGTAATGATAGTGATAGGTATACTAAACTTCGAATGGTATCCTATCCATGCAGATGCTGTAGCGTTTTAGTATTAGTAGGCAATCGTCGTTTTAATTCTGCCTCCCAGATTTGAAATTATAAAAAATGATTGCCTATTTGAACGGGTTAATAATTCATTTTCTCTACATTGGCACATCTCACCAAGGCTTTTAAGCTAAATAAACACTCATTTTCCCAGCTCCCGTTCACTTTTTCATCCGAAAGTGAGTAAGAAAAATCATATAGAGCCTTATTTAGCCAACTCGTAATCTGCATACCATAAAGTAGGTAGATCGACCGAGCTACTTGATTTAAAAATGCGTTTTTTCTTTTTCTGAATTGTACGCTATAGGTAGATACGGGTACAGTTACACCAATATCTTCTATAAGTAGATGGTATGGTATTGTTATGGATTTGGTACTTTCTCTACGATAGCTGTCGGAAAGATCGATATAGTTGGCTTTGTTAAGTAATTAGGTATGTTTTACGTTAAATATGTAAATTTGTCGAACGAACTTATTGAACGAAGTTAGTAGAGTCGCACATTATCCAACAATGTAGTAACTTCTTAATACGCGCAGACAGTGGGAGGTATGGAATTGGTTACAACAGTGTTCACATCGCGGACTGTGATAAATTACTTCATTAGGCTGAAGAGATAATTTTTGATCTGGTAAGCGATGTTCGTACGCTGAACGGTCATTTATTCGGGACTGACGAGTATCACTATATAACTGGTAAAAATCATCTATCATCATATATCACCTCAAACTCTCACGTATTACGATACATCAGAATTTATCGATACACCGCGGCGTGCGCTCACTTGCACACGTCTAATCACGTATATTTATAATTATATTAGTATTTACTGCTCAGTGCCCGCTACTGGCTTATTAATATTTGTTCCATCCTTCTTTTTAAGATCGTTTCCCAGCATCCGTGTACTCGTAAATACATAAGTATGATCGAGCTGCGACGCCTAACTAAGTACATTAGTATAGGTGTAAGTGTAATGGCATTTATGGGATCATGTCGCGAAACCAACTGATTGGTTTGATGATGAAAGGTAAACTTGGCAAGAGTTTCATATTTCAACTACAATTTATGGTTTTAATTCCAAAACCAGGATATATTTAGGTTATATTACACGCTGCACCTCCACATATATGCATTTTTTAAAACAGCATTTACCAACGTATACGTAAACACACTACTGGTTAGACGATAACGCTGACAGCCAACCATTCGAAGCTGTGCTGCGAGCTAATTTCAAAATATTCCCATAAAATGGAACTGATTTGATATTAAAATATAGTTGCACTGTTACGTAAAGAAGTCACATCGTACATTTCATTAATGAACACGCCAAAGCTTACGATTTGAAGTACCAAAGTACCTACTTTAGAGAGAGCTAAATTAGATCATGCAAGTTCCGGAAGTAGATATAACATGTACCTACCTATGTTCTGGCATACTCGCAATGATTTCTCAATTTTCAACTCGCATTTTATCACTTTACTCAAGTATTCTATTTCAAATATCAACTTAACGTTTACTCACTCGTCGCATTTTCCCGTTTCCAATGAATCCACAAGTTTCCAGATGTTCCAGAGTTCATAATTCTTCAAGACGAGGAATAAGTAGTTAATTACGTTTTAGTCGTAGAAAAATACAATTTTTCACGTTCAAAAACTAAACTACGATCTGCGAGAGTCTTCAGCTGAATCACCATATTCTCGTCGCATTTTCCTGTTTCTAATGAATTCGCGATTTCTAGAGCTCATAATCCTTCAAAATGAGGACTAGTTCATAACGTTTTAGTGGTATAAAACACATTTCACGTTCAAGAACTACGATTTACATACATAGGCGCCCATAGGATTTTTCGATGAGGTAGCAAGAGCAAATTCTGACGACCATAATTCAACTCAGATTTTTGTATTTGAATTTTGAATTGAGATTTGTCAATAATCACCATAGGTGGCGATAAACCATAATTATTGGGGGGAGGGCTTGAGCCTCAGAAAGCCATTTTTAAATAAATTACGTATCGTTTGAAAACAAGAAAGTCATTAGAGCCCGAGCGAAGCGAGGGCGAAAATTTTCAAAATAATTTTGAAAAATTTGGAATTTTCCATGAATAAGGTGTATTTTTTGCTTATATTATTTAATAGATTGAAGCGTAATATCCTTGAGTATGCTCAAATACAAAATTTTAAAAATATATGAAAAGCGTATGAGGTAGCGATTGCTACCTCCGCTACCCTCTATGGGC
>FIZT01024738.1:0-14284 GCA_900065295.1 Paracoccus marginatus | reverse complement strand
TTCTTTTGTTTTCACTATGCCTTACCCTATGTTAAATCCCATAAGAAAAAAGAGGGGCCCGGTGGCACAATCCGAATGAGCTGAAATTTTTGGAGTATCATTTTGTAGTGATGAGGAACCCATTTTCACTTTAGCCTCCCCAAAAATCCGACCTTCGAAAATAAGGGCCACCCTAATGTATGTACGTTACGTACGTAGGCCTGAATACCTATACCCACTACCTATTGCTATGTGTACTGCAGTGCACATGCACTAGGATGAGTACTGAACTGTGTTACGCAGACCAACGCCGGCGCCACTAGCTTACGTACTCTCGTATTGTTTGTTTGAATTGAAAAAAAAAAAACTTCAAAAAAATGTGTCTGTAAAGTACATAGCTTAGCTACATACCTAGCTATGATACGAGCTGAATGACGCATACGTTTATAAGCACCACGTATATCGTCTTTGTCGCCTTGTATTGTACTACGTACCTAGTTACCAACCCAAGCAGCCGCGATTTTTACGATAAGTATGACTCGTATTAGCATTAGGTAGGTAATAGGTGTGGGTATACTACACGATTAGTCATATCTTGATACGAGTAATAATCGATAACACTTTTTGATGATTACTTGATAGATAGATAAGTTCCTGTACGATCCCAAAATAGTAACCGTGTCAATATCGGTGACGGTGATGTTGGTTAAATCACCCACTGGTATGCCAGATATCACCCATCCTAATTGTTTCAAATTATCTTCCGGTATATCGCTAACCGACCCGTAGACCTGCAACGAGAACCATGTGTTGTGAAAAAAAACCTGCCAAGCTATTTAGTGTACATGCAGATGTGTAGAAATCGTCACACACTGTTTTAATTGTTTCCCAAAGTGTCTGCGATCTCGATTTGTCCAGCTCGTTTTTACCCAATATGAACAAACACGTTTCTAATTGCTGAGGGGTGCTAGATGACAAAGTGGCCAGGTCGTCTTTGGAGAACTCCTTAACCGAGCCTTCTCGCAGGATGTCGTTGCAAGAGATGGCTATAGTAGCGAGCACTAGGCATGGTAAAACAATGTCGTAAAATCGGTCGAACGTATTTACTATTTAGATAAGATTGTAGGTAGCGAATTAGCCATGTTGAGTACGCATTGTCGTAAAATGTGCATACTGCAAGTAAGAGCATGTGTAATCGATGCCATGTGTCTGCGTTTACCACCAAGATTGTTACAAGCTTGCCTGGAGGGTGATGGTGCGTAGCGTCGGTAGGTATCATTGTAACCTTAAGACGAACCGTGAAATTGAATAGGCTTTTAAGGACGACCCCTCGCGTTATTCGCATTTATTTCGAAATACTTAAAACTTACCAGCGTAGTAGAAAGATCGAATTGAAAAAATTCATTGATTCAGCGACGTTTTTATGTTTTTTTGTCGAATAGATAATGTATTATTCAGTTTTTAGATTTTTTTTTTTCGTGTTGAAAAAAGTGTGTTTTTTTCATTTCCATTATATTTTTAAAATATTCAATTTTTTGAGTGCTTCTTTATATTTTTTAAAACACAAATTAAAAAAAAAATCATTTATCATTTGAAAAAACATTTTGAACAATTCGAAAAAATTTAAGTATACCTACTTACTTAATTACTTATAGGTACTTTCTAATTCTGAAGAATTTTTCATTTCGAAATGGTCTACCATTTTATGAGAATTCTCAGTTTTGTGACATTATTTGTTTCTGTAGGCCATGAGCCATGAGTAAAATCAAACAATCTTAGGAAAAAAATTGATCAGAAGGAAAGTATGAATTTGTGAAAAGTTCTCATGTTTAGAAAAATCCTAATAATTTTGACATACTTAATTCGCGATTGTCATATACCGGTAATTCACTGCGGCTTCGGATAATTCCTAATCTCGAGGGTATAAAAATTTCATACATTAAAATTCTGAATCTTCCTCAAATCTAAAATTCATTTCTCCAGAATTTTTCACTGCAATTACCGCTTCGAAAATGAAAATTAACTACTTTGAATCAAGAAAATTTGACTGAATTATGGTGCGATTCTGTATATTCGAAATTTCGAATCAATCGATGTTGACTGACTCGAATTGAGAGAGTACAAATAGGTGCCTATTTTGCAAAATAAGAAGGTAGGTGTGGGTAGGTTGTATGTGGGAGGAAACCACATGTAATGTCTTTCCGAAGCATTTGAAAATTTCAGGCAGATTCTCGATTTTTGCGAAATTCTAATTTTGAAATGATTCGTAATTTTTGAATGAATTGCTTACAATTTCGAAGAATAACGATTCCGGAAATAATTTTTGGCGAGGATGCGATGAAAGTAGCCAATGAAAGTCGATTTCAAAGGACCTTCTTTCTGGTGACAGAAGTGGAACTTTGGTACGAGAATTGCTAGAAGTGATCTGAAATCGCCACCGAGACCGACCCGACCCTTCAATGCTCGTGCTACCGCTTGGTGTATGTACGTACGTTCTTCGAAGTAGGAAGATATACGTATCTACACGGTCGTGAAGAGCAAAAAACACCTTCACTACCTATTTATTATGGTGAAAATTTTGGGGAAATTTCCAATTTTAGAACATTAGGAATTTTATTAAAATGAGGAAGAAGGAATGTAGCCCTTAAGTAGGTATGGTGGATCGGCCCCCTAAAAACTGGTTTTAAAATTTTCCTGTGGAAGGTGGTCCTTATCGTCTCAAGCCCCCATGACAAAATTTTTAGCTCTCTACCTCCCCTTTAGGAGGGTGACACGTCAATTTTCGTTTAAAATTTTTACTTTCCGTAGTTTTCTAACGAATTTTTTCAAACTTGCAGGACTGTTAGACACTGTTAAAGACTATGTAAGCTTATGAATATTCATCGAGGTGGGTCTAAATTTGTTAAATTGTATCACAATACAACACAAAAAAAATTTCAGCTCGATCGATGTGTAGTAACCAGGTGCCCAGGGACAATCTCTGAAACGCGCGCGACATTACAATACTCCCACCAGAACAATACAGCGCGTCGTTACCCCCACTACCAGTTGTCAAAATGATGCCAACGCATAATGTATTTAATTGGGACCCTAAGGAGACCCCGTATTAAGCAAAATTTTAATCCATTCGGGGCATAATTGAGAAATTTAAAACTTTAAAAAATCGTTGAAAATCTTATATTTATACCACTTTTTGAAAATTTTTGATTTAGCCCCTAATCAACTTCAGAGCTGAAATTTCGGTTTTGAGTGTTCAGGTGAATGACCTTCAAGTATGTAGAGAGTCGATTCTGTTTGACAAATTCTAGAGGAGTTGGATATTTGTCAAATGAAAATTCCGGTGTCAAATTAAGATTCTGCAGGTCAAATTATCCGTATATCGATACTTTTCGCGACAATTTTGGCAAAACTTGAAAAACTCGATTTTTCAATTTCGTGGCGCAAAATTAAAAACATGCCCTACGTGCGCATAGGTAGGTGCTACGTAAACGTAAACCAACATACATGTATGTATGTATCTATACGAAGACAAAGTGTGAACCAGTTTGAGACCGAATCAGTGAAAGATTAAAAGCTGCCAATAGCAATAAGATTCTGGCGACGTATTGGCGGTTCGAAGGAACCGAGACAAGCAAAGCTAGCAGATGGGTACTGGACAGATCTTGATACAGAAAATTCTACGAAATGTGTGTCTCTCGGTGATAAGATTTTCATCAAGCCGCACACGAACTGGCACAGTCCTACGACAGATTCTACGAGAAGCAGATGAAATACTTGATAGATGATTAATTTATATCAACTTAACTCTTACCGCAAGTACAGAGTAGTAAAACTGCTGATAAAATCGTCATAATGTTGTTCGTTTGAGAAATATTTTCCAAGTCGGTTATCGAATATGGCTAACTGCTCAGCATTGTGTGATTCGAATGAAGGGGTCTGGGCTTAAGCCTGATCGAGTTTCGTACGTCTTTTACATAATTTATTGTAATTTCACGTACTTAAATATGCCATCCAATCCACTGAAACTTCATCGGGTGGTACTTTTAATAGAATAAATAATGGCGAGCATCTCACTCAACTCCTGCTTTATTTCTAGAAACCCATCGCCGTATGCTATTTCATACAATGACGTTGAATCAAATACGCGCGCCAATCCGGCTATTTTTAAAAACAATGTTTATCTATACAAACAATTAATAATACAAATATCTGGTTACGTTTGGCTGAAACAAATTATCCACTGATACACGCGATATTGTTTTTTTAATTTTGCCATGTACAGTACATTGTTGACGATGTGCCCTCATTCGATTTTATTTTTATCACCGTATTCTATAGGCTGGTTTATTCCATCGCCGTGGAATGTAAATCGCATCAAATCATCGTCTATTCGTTTGCATTGCAACAGTGTAGGTATACGTATGTAATTTATTCGCCTTCATCGTCGTTATTGGTCGCGTTGCGTTGGTACTTTTTCATTTCATTCTCGACGTTGTTGTTGTAGGTGTAGTTTGGTACGTAGCTAGAGGTACCTACGTTTAAGTAACTGGGTAAATTGGTTATTAGTGAAGTGCGTTTACAGCTGAGCTGAGGTTAATTCCTAATTAACTGGCTCTATCTTGACTATTTTTTCTCCGCCATTGGGAAGTTGTCTTTCTTGTTTGGATCTTTTTTCGTTTACGTTGTAAACTATAATTGAACAAAATGATGAAATTTCAGAAAAATCAGAGGGTTGAGGCTTAGGTCTACATTGAGAAAGTCTCACTTACCAGTTAGTAAGATATTTTTTTCGTATTTCGACGTGTCGTCGTAATTGTGATGACTTCTCGAAGACAGTTTATAAATCGGTACCGGCTGGATGGTCGACGAAACCGGTTCCATGGCTGAAAACAAGACGTCAAATTTAATAAAATATTGACGAGATAATCTCACGGTTTGTGATGCTCTGGTTTTTATTTTTAAAGTTGATATAAGTATAAGATATATGACTGATCTGAGGTTTAGATATTATTTCGCAGGATTCAGAGCGTGCATAGAACCATTTAGATGGTGTTTGGTGTGGATTTTAGTGTTACATTTTCGTTCAAATTGGTGAATCGTTCGAAAGAATTGTTTGGTGAACTAAAGAATCAAATTTTATTTTTCAATGAACCCTTTTCAGCTCAATTTTTGAAAAAATTCCTGCCTCTGCGATAGTTTCGATTTTGAAAATTTGAGGCAGGGAAAATTGTTTTCCATTTTTCGAGAACCCTAGAGTCGGTACAACGAAAGAATAAACTTGGTCAAAAATAGTCAAACTTGGTATTTGGGATCCTTTTGAAGCCTAAATTGAGGTACCCAAGTTTTAAGCCCTCAACTTGAAAATTACGTTAAGCCCTTTTTTATTGGGAGGCTCAAAAGGAGGCCAAAAGGTCAAAAAAGTATGAAACTGAAATCAATAGGTAGTTTAGTACATACCTTAGTCGTCGCCATTATATCCGAAAATGACCTTTATAGGTCATCCCAACCCCTTTCCAGGCCCCATAATGTGGATTTTCCTGCCATTTTGTTGCCGTTGGCCTGACTACGGTGCGTCAAAACCACCTAAGGGGGTCAATTTTCTACGTGTACGATGGGTTGGTGTTCCTAACGTGTTTTGTAGGACTTTTGATTTTTTGGCCCCATATTACATCTTCTGTTTTTGGAGATTTTTCACTATTTTTGTGCTATTGACTGCGACTTACCAACCCCTCCTGCTCCTGACTGACTGACTTGAGAGGACGTCCCTGGGCATGTAAACTGTGTGAGGGTCTTAGATGCACCCTTCTCACAGGGGGGGGGGGCGTTCAATTTTGACAAATTTCACTGTTTTCTGAGCTTTTGAGGAACCTGATGCAACTCTCTAACTTCTTTTCACCTTCGAAGGGAGGAGATGATGTGCAAATTTTGACAAAATATCCGATGAAATTAAAGCTCGAATTTTTGAGTAAAATGGGAATAACAATCAATTTCTTCGAACCAAACCAACCCCACTTCGACTTGATGAAAAAATTCAACTCGCAAAATTTTCGATGATTTGATAGAT
Organism: Paracoccus marginatus; assembly: GCA_900065295.1. Lineage (NCBI taxonomy): Eukaryota > Metazoa > Arthropoda > Insecta > Hemiptera > Pseudococcidae > Paracoccus > Paracoccus marginatus. The sequence goes on along the minus strand of FIZT01024738.1, from coordinate 8,241 downwards.
GAATTTACTCGTCAAATTTAAACGCGTTTTCAGCTAGATTTTCTCATCTCGTAAGTTGAACGTTCCGTTACATCGTACGAAAAACCGTAGAAATGAAAACTTTCGCAAACTCACCCAGCTCCAGTTTATTTCCTCTTCTGACGTAGTTGGCGTAATCACCCACGACCACGTACAAAATGGCCAAAAATACCGCCAAAAATACGCTACCTCGGTCCATAACGCGGATGCACTCGCGAATCACCACATTCGAGCAGAAAATTTCCTTCGTAGAGAATCGCAGACAACGATCAGGTACCTTTCTACCTGTCCGCAGACTGAAACTCCAGCTTCGCAACTCTCACAACGCGTTAATTACCTCATCGTACGCGTACGAGTACTTACGTATATGAATCAGCGTGTATATTTGAGTGAGTAGACGGGAATGTGAAACGATTCGTAACAACGAGGACGTATAGTTTGTTGTTTTTATGAAAGCGAAACGTACTGGAAGTGGAACCGGGACCTACGCACTTACTGAACCAGTTACCGAGTCTTTTTGCCTAATTAGTAATCTATTCAATCTGCGTCCATCTCACGTATGTACATCTATCTACATATGTAGGTACTTACGTATACACGTGCCAGCCTGAGGTGAGAGCAGAGAGCACGTACCTACTCTTAAATCACCTACGGTAGGTCTAGGTAGGCGGTACGAGACTCGCGAGATGACTGTATGTTTTGAATATTTCTTCGTGTATAAAGTCTATCGGCAAGGTCTTTTTTATTCTAATCGAATTCGATGCGAAAATTAAATCCACCAGTGAAATGAAATCAAGCGTCGAGAAGATGAGACTTTATTCGTCGAGTCAAGTGATAAGGGAATCAGTTTTACGGTGACGTAGTCGAAAAATGGCACTTTATTACGTTACCTTTGCTGCAATTCCGTTTCCCCTTATGTCCATGTTACGCTTACAAGTCGTTTATCCATAGTGTTTACTGGCGTTCATTGTTTTGTTTCGATGAAATCATCAGCCAGCTGGCTTACGTCATTCTGTTTCTCGTTCGTTATTGAATGAAAACACGAGCCTACATTCAACATCTGATCAGTCAACTTGGTTAGTAGCAGCGAAGTGCTCCGTGAGTGGAGTTGAGGTTCGTGTGTGGTGCTGAAAGTGCTATTACCTGTACGTGTAGTACGTGTACGAGTGTCGTGTCCGACTCGAATTACATACCTACTTTCGTTGAAAATTTTTACCCAAATATTGGACAATTTTGAACTGATTTTGCACCTATAATGTTTGTATTTATAATTGAATAATGTTTTTGTGGTGCTTTTAATACTATACGTCTGCCCTCGGTAACGCGAATTTGTCGTTGATTTTAATTTTTTCGTATTTTGTTGTTTTCTTTTCAAGGTTACAAATTGCTCGAAGAGTGCCTTCCTTCAGTTCCTTCCATAAAATGAGCGATGTGAGTATTTTGATAATTTTTTACTGTTGATTTTTTTTTTTTTTTCAATAGAAAAATACCCAGTTGTATGGAGCTAAATTTTTTGTTCAGAGTTTCGTTCATTCTTTTTTATTGCATTGTTGATAAAAAAATTCCATGTAGAGTGTATAGTACATGTACCCCCATTTCGAACAAAAAGATAAAATGAAGTAAAAAAAACATCAACCTTCGCTTGCACCAAGGTGTAGTGCATTATTTTATCCTCTTACTTACGTGTGTGATTCTTATCTCCTTCTTACTTATTTAGTGGAAATTTCTATGCATATTTTTGGTACATTCAGATAATAAATTGACCTTTGGTTGAATTTGATACCCGAATTTCACATCAATTTGCTCGTTTTTCAAGGACTCGTTTTTTATTTGCAATCCGATCGAATGAAATTTGAGTGAACTTCGAATATTTTTCATTTTTTCAACTTGATTTTCCCCTGCCTGAAATGTGCGTATGAATTTTGACTACACGAAGTACCTAGATCAAGATCTTTTAATAATTTTTTATCCGTGCTTTACCGTTCGACGTAAGGTGTACAGTACAGTGAGTACTGAGTACACGTATTTACGTAATTTATTGCTTCATCTTGCTCCATAGTTGATGGAGATTTCCGAAATAAAATCGTTAATATTCAAGAATAGGTAATATTGAACTCTCTTATCACACACAGAGATATTCTTCTACATCGCGTGCTGCTTCGATGCTGAAAAAGACTGACGTTAATTTGATTAAACTCATTCGAGATTTTGAGTTGATTGAAAAGTTCGAAAAAAAAAATAAAAAAAACTGCAAAAAACATTTTCATGCCAAGAGAATTTTACATTCTACTTAACGGCCAGCCTGATTGTACGTTGTGACGTCACGTAACGAACGGCTCGCCGCTATCTTGGCTGGGAAGTGCATGCGAAATGGTAAATGCAGAGGGTAAATGGTAAGCGTAAGTGTGCCGATCAAAGACGTGAAAGTTTCCATTGTAATGTTTGCGATTATTATGTTGTCTTTTTTCACGTTCTAACGATGGCCGAAGTTACGAAATTAGTGTTTCGCGTTGAATTTCGCGTTGCCATTTCACTTACGCGTAAATTAATTTCATTGTGTTGACCAACTGTTGACGGTAATAATTGTTACGACCATGTATTTTATATCTAGATAACAATAATGGATAACGATTTCTACGACGATATCGATGTCGTCTGTGGAGACCCGTCATTCACTGTCGCCGATCTACTTGAATTCAGCGTCGGAGACGCCATCGATGCTAAAACGAAAAATAATGCGTCGAAGAAGAAGAACAACATTCTGGTAATAATGGTTTTCATTTCGAGAGTTCATTTGTCATATTCGTTCGTATTCGCTTAGATTACTAAAAACGAATGCACTGTTGTTACGTTCGCAGCAGAATCGAACTTGACCACTAAATGTACTTTGTGTTGGTTTTCTACGATATATAGATGGTTGGCGTGGATGACGCCGATGAAGATTCAGACGAAGCTGAACTCGATAAAGAGGATCGCGATTACTCGAGCGAAGAAAGACATATCGATGTGATGCACGAGATATCCCAAGACGTTAACGAGGTATGCAGTATGATATGATGTTTTACATTTAATTCTACGTGTTGTTATTGTGAACATTTTTCATGACTCGACGACGTCGTGTACAAATATTATTGATCGTCGTTATTGTTGTATTGTTTTTGACGATGAATCATTCGCTAGCATGATTCAGTATTGCCTGTTGTTTTGTGACGATATGTATTCGATCATTAAAGTTAAATGTTGTCTACGTTACGTTTCTGTGTAGGTGCTCGGCAATACGATGCTAAACGAGCCGTTGGAGCAGCTTTATAGAGAAAAACACTTTCAAGAAATGGCCATAAGCGAACCGTCGACGTCCAAGCATAAACAGTCGTCCAAGAAAGAGAAAACCAGAGCGCGTACGAATATCCTAAACAAGGCGGAGTTGAGAAAAGGTAAAACGTGTTTATAATTGTTTGCATTTAGTACGTTGCATTATAAATACTTAAGCCTTTCATTTTCATGCTCGTGAGTGACGGTATGGTGTGTTGATCGGGAGGGTACAGGGTACATAGTACATACGTGAATTGAATATTGCTTATCGGCTGGTGCATTCTAGGTACATTTGCTGATAATGATTACGGGAGGGTATATTCGCTATCAAGTACGTACGTAGTTACGTACTTCGCATACCATGGTATTGAAATAATTATTGAATGTGAGAAAAAGTTGTGTAACTTTGTGTTTTACCGGGTGAAAATCCGTTGTTTGTACGAAAAGGTTGACCCTATCAGCGCTCGTTTAGTTCGTTATCATTTTACTGGTCGGGATACGCGAATGGTTGAAACGTGTACAGTGGTTCATTTTGTTGGAATTTTTTAATTCATTCGCTGTCAAGATGCACGTACATTCTCAATTGCAATCTTCCGCACGATATCTTTAATTAAACGCATCTAACATTTTTGCACGCACGTTGTACAGAAAGCTAGTCCAGCTTCAGCTTGAACACCATTATATTTTAAACAAATAAATCGAAAAATTAATGCGAATAGCATAATTACCTCTACAGAAATGCTGTCCGTCGAATGTGCCGATAAGAAAATTGCATTCGGGCCTAAAAAAAGTAAAAACGTGTTACTGAAGAGTTTGTCGCCCACCGCCACCGCTACCAACGATGACGCCAAAGCTATAATCGAAGCAGCCAATAACGAATACGACTCGTCTGAGCCGCAGCCATCGCAAATCGACCAGACCGCCGTAGAAAAGGTGAACAAATGGCTACAGCAATCCTACAGCTCCGAGGAAGAATATCGCTCGGCTAAAAGCTCGCCGTACAGTTCGAGTATCAACGCCTCGGCTTCGGCGTCGGATAACGAAACGCCACCCAGACGATATCGAGCCACGTCCAAAAGAAATAAAAGGAATTCTACAACGCCGGACGTTGGTAATGCGGATCATTCGAAATTGGAAATTTCACTTACGTCGTCGACCAGCTCGTCTAGATCGTTCGGTACCGCACCTACTGGCCATACCTCCAGCGACGAGAATGTGAAATTCAGAAGCACAGCAGCTGCCAGCCCGTCCAAATCCGCCAGTACGGCGCCCACTGTCACGTCTGTTAGTGTAGACGATGGGAATGTCGGATTCAAGAAGCCATCACCGAAGAAGAAAACGTCGCCGAGACGCGAAATTTACGTGCCTCAATTGACAAACCAGCCGTTCAAGTACGAATCGGCGGATTTCCCGGCTATTCGTTAGGATTTATTTGTTTTTTTGTTCTCTTTTTTCCTAACGCGGACTACCTTATTTGAAATTATTTTAGTTTATTATTGATTTTTTTTTCTCTCAAAATCTTTGCTGACTCGATAACTCGAGCAATCACTGGCTTGGATCTCGCGATTTGAAAAAAAATCCATCGTAGTTTCAGTAACTTTTTTTTTTTTTTTTTTTTTTTTTGCCAACAACGAACAAAATACACAATTGTAGAAAAAAAATTATCAATTATCGTTGAATCTATTTTTTACCAGAACGGTTAATTTGACTTTGAAATCAAAATATTTTTTAAAAAATTGAAGAAATTAACTCGTGTACTAGGCTACTGTTTTAAAAATATGACACGAACTAGACGTCCTAGAGGAAGTCTAATGGCTAGTTATGCTGAAAGGAAATTCAATTTTTGACATTTTACCTGTGTGATTTTTTTTTCTTTTTGTGGAACGTATGTATAGTTCGTGTGTAACACGAAAAAATTGGAATAAAAATGGAAAAAAAAACGTAGTTTATTACGTGTGTAGTATACGTCAATAGAAAAACTTGAGTAATGTAAAAAAAAAAAAATCATAGAACTTCTTCCTGGTAGGATGATAATGTATAGGTATACATTTTTTTCTAATTTTATTGATAATAATTTCCAAACTTCTGTATGAACCTTATATAAGGGTAATCTTTTTTCGTAATTTTTTCATCTCAATTGTAAATCATTTTGATTTCTATCATTACTTTGAAATTTTTGTATCAAATCAAGTACTCGAAATTGCCATTTTTCTTTCCAAATTTTTATAGCTTCGAACTTGGATTCTTTTTGAATTCTACTTCGAATTTTTTCACGATTTTGTAATCTTTTTTTGTATCAATTTTTCAATGGTGTTCATTTATTTCAGCTGTAATTTCAATTCCTTCGATTATATAGTTGTTTTTTTTCTTATGTTTCTTTATATTTTATCATTAGGGTTCGAGGGTAGTCCGCTATTTTAGTGCCTGTACGTCTGTACATTCTCGAGTTGAGTATTTTTATCGTTATTTAAAAAAATAAATGAAAAAAAAAGACTGAATGATTATCTTTACTTGTTTATTGAACGTCTCGATTGTTTCTCTTTTCTATGTATGTTACCATTAGCTAACTTTTTCTTGTTTGTTGTTTGTGTTTGTTTTTTTAGAAGGGGGGAGTCGTTTCTTATTAATTAATTGAACTTGTGATTGTGTTGATGAATTAATGTGAAGATAATTCTTACGACGTTATATTTCTCGAATAAAAAAAATGGTGTACAAAGACGTATGAAAAAAAAAAGACTGATTCGTTATTATTGATATTTTTATTTTTTTTAATTGATGCGTACGCTTTTGGAAAATAAATATACGATTATCGTATGCGATTGTTTGTGATTTTTTTATTTTATTTTTTTTTTATTTTAGAACGACGAAAACTAGATAAAAGTTACTAGCTGTGGTGATGAATTCGATGCATTATTTCTCGTTTGACGTTCTATCAGACTTTGCGTACGCTTACGGAATTTAGTGTCGAGACTTTTTCAAGTCTCACTGGCGAGTCACAGTTGTTGATATTTTTCGAACTTGTGGTGACTGGTGATGGGTAAATCTAAGCTTTTTGAACGGAGTCGACTAAGTGACCATTTTATCATAGAGAAGAAATGAATTGACGATAATTCAAATTATTTTTGTATTCTAAGAATAATAGTCTGATCGACTTGTTTCATTGTCGGTGGGGGTAGGTGTTGGATTATGATACATCGAGTTGAAAAATTTCGTCTGTAATGTACCAACCTACCTATACGTACGAGTATATGATGTATTGAGTCGAACCTTATTGTGTAAAATGGTTCACTTGCTAGGTTGTGGCCGAATTTCCAAGTTGGAAAAATGCACGATTATTGCCCCATTTAATGGAAAAATGAGTTGAAAAAAAAATTCGAAGACCTATCAAATTGGGTTGAAATTTTACGAAAAGAAGGGGTTTATTGTTTGGAGTTCATTTCGTGCACTTTCATACAATTTCATTGTTTTTTTTTTTTAGTAATTTTGAAAAATTGACACCCGTATTTATGAAAGAAGAGTAGAATTGTATCTGAAATGCAAAAAAAAAAAATAAATAAATTAGAAAACTTTTTTTGAGACGAGGTCAATTTTGTGACTATTTTTTGAAAAATTGACGCATACATTGTACAAAGGATGCAAAAAAACTACGAAAATAAATTTTTTCATGATAAATCAATAGCCTAGATACTCTGTGACGTCACGTAGACTTCTTATCACAGTGTGTTCAGGCCTTTTTAGCTGCAGGTGGTATTGGCAGAACTGTCGATGAAAAAATTTTTTGAGCATTTTCGAGCCAGGAGGTCAATTTTTGAGTAGTTTTAAAAAATCGACGTGTCATTGTTGCTACCTATGAAAATGAGGTTGAGCTTTGCTGATCTATCGAATGCTCTTTTTGAAAACATCCTCCCCCGTCACCCCCGAGAGAGCTGAGCGAAGGTTTCTCAGGTTTTTCGCATTAGACTGCTGCTACAAGGTAGAAAAGTGGGAAATTTTTCTTATGGGCTGAATGGTGCGGTGCAAGTACGTTCGTCTTATGATCGACATCGTTCATTTTTTTTTCCATCATCTAAGGGATTTTCTTTAATATTAAGGAGCATCGATTCGCTCATGTCCATCTTCATTTCCAAATCAAGGAATCTCTTTTCCATTGCAGATTTTTTCGAGACCGAAGTTACACAAATTGCCTCTTCAAATGTTGTACTGATTTTGCCGATCCGTTTTGGTTGTGAGCAAGCGACATCAACAGCAAAAAAAAAGAAAATGGGACCAATTTTTGGTGAAATTGAAAATGGAGAAACAAGCGATGAAAACAATAAAAAATGAACAGATGGTGCAATTAAATGAGTAAAATTCGACACTAAATTCGAAACGAATGCGAACCATCTCGTCCACGAAGGGAAAGGATGCTCAATGACTTGAAATAGAACTTACGTACCTACGTCAGAAAAGACAAATAGAATCATATTTAAAACCACGTATCAACGATGAACTTCGTATAGGTACATAGAAACCAAACGGGACGTCCATCTCGCGATCACCAAACGCTTTCGCAGTAGCGACTACTAGTCCGGTAGAAATATAAGAACCAAAAATGCCCTGACCTCAAACTAATAGGTACATACAAAACGTTTTTATGATTTATTATGTAGAAGAGGGTCTATTCTATCACATATCCGAAAGCCTCCCCGAGCCTCCCCCCGAAGTCATTTTTTTGGGGCGCCTCCCCCCCAAAAAATCAGTTTTTTGCTTTTTGGGAGTTAGGGTTCAACTTTATGGAGAAAATCACCTCTATAGAAATTGTTCTACGTAAAATTTCCTACAAAAAAGGTTATATTCATTTTCTTGATAACTCACATGGGGGTGGAGTAAAGGGGCTCTGATGATGAGACCACACCAAAAATACTGAAATAA
>FIZT01024736.1:0-19108 GCA_900065295.1 Paracoccus marginatus | reverse complement strand
GTTTTTTTCAAAAAATCACCAAAAATCGCAGAATTACTCAATCGACGCGTTCTTTGGCTCATTAGAAAGAGAATTTTACCCTCCTTCCAATGATATATGAAACTTTATATTCAACTTGAAAACATACTGAAATTCGGGTAAAAACTTTCAAAAAGCAAAATTTTCATTTGTCTCCAAAATGGCGGATGTCCGTACCTGAGTCTATAGTACCTTGCTGTCTCTACCGCCACTATCAAAATTTTTTCATCTTTTTGCATTTTTTTTTTGGCGCGTTTATGTATGTGTAACAAAATGTGTGAAATTTCCATGAAATTATTTAAATTAACATAAGCACGTTCTAAGCTTTTTTATCTGCAATATATTATTCAATTGAAAACGTTGTTACTTAATACCTAAAGCAACGTATAAAATGGTACGTATTTCATTTTCATCGGAATACTTATTTTCCTTATATGCAAAGTAAACACTTCATCTTTGTAATCTTCTCTGATGGAAACTTGATGTGAATTAATGTTGATGATCAGGCTGGAGGTAAAGCTGGTAAAGATTCTGGAAAATCCAAAGTGAAAGCAGTGTCGCGATCTGCAAGAGCTGGATTACAGGTAATTGAATGTTTTCTCTATTCTCAAGTGTACCTCAACTCCTCAGCTATGTTCTCATTTATGAATATGTACTAGCTTGAGATACTACTACAGTTGGTTTATCCATCGTTCTGTGCGATTTCATATTCTTGGTATATTTGTTTATAGTTTCCTGTTGGTAGGATACATCGACATTTGAAGAATAGAACTACCAGTCATGGTCGTGTAGGAGCTACATCCGCAGTGTACAGTGCAGCAATTTTGGAATATTTGACTGCTGAGGTAAGGGACTGATGCAATATTCTTCGTAACGAAAGTAGTGGAGTTTTACATTTATTCGATTCTTTTTCAGGTTTTGGAATTAGCCGGTAATGCATCCAAGGATCTGAAAGTGAAGCGGATTACTCCCAGGCATTTGCAACTGGCTATCAGAGGTGACGAAGAATTGGACAGTTTGATCAAAGCTACAATCGCCGGAGGAGGTAAATTGTCAAGAAATGCGCAGGCCTATGCCGCTATGCCTTGGTTTGCGGTACATTACTTATACTTGAGTATTCATTATTGTTTTTTTTTCAGGTGTTATTCCTCATATTCATAAATCATTAATAGGAAAGAAAGGAAATCAAAAACTGGCGTAAAATTTCTAAATGGTTTATTGTTTACCGAAATACTTATGCTTTCTTTTTATCGATTTATGTTTTTCATTTGAATAGATGTGTATTTAGATTAAGGTTGTATTGTCAAGTTCGAACTATCGTAAAGTCGTAGAAAGTAGAAAATTTTGTACGTTTTTCTTGAAGTCACATCTCAGTTCAACTTGTTTTCTTTATTTTTATTAATTTCATTTGAAATCAGTGTTTGAAAAAGTGAATAGTTCTTGTATTAGCTGAATGAAATTGATGAATTCAGTTATAAGAACCAGAAAATGACATTGCGTTATGTTAATTGTTTTTGTATTGTTGTAGAAATATAAGTTGAGAATTTTCCGTAATATTTTATCGATTTTAATGCGTTGAATAACTTCGCGTTTTTTTATAACAGTGAAAAATGTGTGAGTTGCGATTTTATACTCAGGAGTGCGAATGGAAAGATATTGATTTGTACCCCAATTCGACTGGTTCAACATTATCAAATTCTATTTGATACTAAATATGTAGTGGGTGTACCCAACTTCTTGCGTGATACACCGCCAGTTACGTTAGTGACAGCGACTGAACTTGGAAAAAAGTTGTTCAAAACCATTTTGTGGATTTCTCTCCTTGCATAAAGGTTCAAATGAATGCCAAAGTGGGCGATTTGTTGAGTAATTGAGAGTAAGAAAATACAACACCAACTGGTATCAGTATTTAGCTAATACACATTTGTGGTAATGAAATAAAAATTACATCAATTTTTATTCAACTCGAGGCGAATATTTCATACACATTCTCCGTGATTTTTACCCGTTACAAACATACATAATTAATTTAGGTTCGTAGAGAAATTATCAAACTGTATTACAGAAATAGAGAAATGAAAATTTTACGCACTACTTTGGTATTATCTGAGCTACACGTAAGAAAAACTTATGATAACATCTACTACCCCTTCAACGAACTTCAACACAAACAAACTTATTTATCGATAAAGAAACAAATTATGACGAAGAAAATAATTTTCTTTCAGTCAAAGTGGCGATTTGTACAGTAAGACGTCAATCGTCGAACGCAGACGAAAGTTATTCATAAATAAACTTGCAACGATTTTCGTATCAACAGTATTCTCACGACGTAGGTAACTGATCGATAGGAACTGTATACTTGAAGTCAGCCGGAAATAAACTTGCAGCGTACGGTAACATAAGTTTATACGACATTCTAATAGTTGCTTCAGCTACACCCGCGATATCACCGATTTCCTTCTGGTTCTTTTTATCATCAGACGCCTACGACAAATAATAATGAAAATGTGATAACGTTGGCGTTCCTCTCGTGTTCTTACTAGTTTTTTTTTTCAGCATATTACTTGTGATGCCATGTAGATTGCAGCGGCAGCGACGGAGATAGGAGATTTACCAGCTACAATATCCATTTCAACAGCTTTTCGAGCGATATGAGAAGCAGCCCGTTGTACAGTAATGGACATACCTGTAATTGCACGTAGCTTAGTAATGCACAATGATTAATGCCAATCAAACTGAATTCACGTTTATCTACCCAAATTTGAGCAAAATCTGGACATGAAATCTCCAGTAGTGATCAATTCCACGTTAGTTTCCAGCGCTTTAAGTATGAGTTTAAAACATCGTCCGATTTCTTTCTTACTTATCTTGCTCACAGCGCAAATTTCCTTGAAAGAAGTATTTCAAGATAAAACAAGACTATGTAACGAACTAACGATTAATTATAATATAACCGAATTTTGGTTACTTTAAATGTTCGCGGAACACCTTCCTGCCTGCATGCGATGTACAAACAAGCGGAAGCGATTGCATCATTTGATCTTCCTTTCAGATTACGTCCGTCATGAACTTGTTTGAATAACACATTAGCACGATCAACGATCGTTTTGGGTAAATTGATGCGATCAGCCATGCCAGCAATTTCTTTAAATGCATTTATCAACGTTCTATCGGAGGAGCTGATCTGTAACGAAAATGAATCTTCGAAAATATATGTCGATTGTGAGAAGCAATTTTTGCGATAATACGTACGGTTTTTCTGTTATGGTATTTAGACATTCCAAATTCATCGAAAGAAGCACCTCCTCTGGCTGGACCAATGATGGTGGATAGATCGGAACCACCTAAGAGAGGATTTTCGGGACCACCAACTCGAGACGGATCCTCGGTGGTTTTTTCGTTACTAAATGTTCTCCACTCGGAACCAACATCGATGACACTACGAAGGACTTGGCGCATTAATTCGTGTACTATCCAAGCTCGATTTCTTCTAATTACACTTACCGATCTCCCACAACCAGGCCACACTCAGAACATATTGTATCTCCTGCGTGACAATCTTCGATGAGTGGAGCTTCAGGGTGATGTCGACAAGCAACTTTATCCATTTCAAACCTAAATCCACAAAATGAAAAACCATTAACAATCCTTGTAAAGCAAACACACAAATGATTTCGTTGTCAGAAAACGGAAGATTACCTAGAGTGGAAATTGGACATCGCGAAAATTAGTCAACGCAGTCACAGGTCACAAATTGAGAAAAACACTCTAGTAAAATGTATTTTGACAAATTACTGGTTGCTTGAAACTTTAAAATTGGCCAATTTTTATAATATTCTGAATCTGAATAAAGCAGCCACAAATTACGAACAATAATATGGAAGATGACGATCGTTTTGTACGTAAACGCAAGCTTCTACGCTGCAAGTGCAAGTGTACGAACTTCGAAGTTAAAGGTTGTCTTCGTATTTTATACTGCTTTGCGTTCTTGCGTTGCGTTGCGCTGTTGTTGTGGTTCCAGTGTTACCTACAGTCACCTCTCAAATTCTTATCAATGTCTCACGTAACTGTCACGCTACCGTTACTACCGTCACAGTGCTACTTGGGTGATCAACTGATCAATGTTTGTTTCGTACTTCGTAGTCGTTGTTGTCGTAGTAATGAGTGGTTGATAATATTGATTATTTTTTATGTATGTATACTTACTTGCAATTTGTTAAATCATTGAATATTTCGCATTTTGAATTTTTCATTAAATGCCATATATAATAGTTCGTGGTAATTTAGCCTCTTACGACAATAAATATCCATGGAGGGTACTGGTTTCTGGCCTTAAAAGTAAGTTGTTTTTCAATGTAAAACACGTGATTTTCTGTTGTCCAAGTGTTACTTTCGCTTTTCACTTTTCATTTCAGGTCAAGATATCGAATCTTTATCCAAATTTCCTTGCGGTGGATACTGTGATGAATGTACAATTGTCTACTTGCAACATCCTACTGTGATATTGTCTGCTTTGGAAGTGTTGGGATACCAGATTGTGGCGTCTTCTTCCACGTCGATTAAGCAAGATTACAACGAATACATGTGGACCATGAGGAAATACTCTTGTGATTTCGACTCCGACAATACTTCTCAAACAACGTAATGAATATCGAAGTTTTTTTAATGGTTGTTAAAATTCAAACTGATATTTAATTTTGATTTTTGATTACAGTATTAGCATTAAGAATTCTGAATTGTGATTGCTACGTTATTTTCAGATTTGCTAAGTGCGTTTATTTTTGTTTTCAAGGAATGTACGTTCTCTTAAACCGACATCAACTTTAAAAATGTTTTTTTCTTTCAGTATAAGCAATATGTCTCACGCTCATTGTTGTAAAAACAAAGTCAACTCAAACTTAGCTCAGAGCCTCGACGAAATGGAATTTGAACGTGGAATTTGGTCAGCTGGTGAGTGATCGAAAAATTTGCATCAATCGAGAGTAACCAATGAAGGGTATAATTTTTGTTATTTGTTCTCCAGCTTGCGATAACGATAAAGCCAAAATAGATAAATTACTTCATAAAGGTACTTCTCCTAATATTAGGGATGCTGCTGGCTTTACAGCTTTGCACTATGCATCTTCCAGAGGGCACGTAGACATTTGTGAAATGTTATTGAAAGCTGGTGCTGACATAAACGCTGAAACCAGAGCCGGCCAAGCAACCGCTTTGCATAGAGCCGCGTCCAGTGGTAGGTATAAATTGATATCTACGTAAGATAAAATTTTAATAGGTAGGTACTTGATTGTTATTTAACTATTATGAAATTTCACATCACACTTTACCTTGTGTCCTTCAGATGATTATTAATGACTGGAGTACTATTTTCATTGTTCTACTTCAGGTAAAAAATCCACTGTCGAGTTTTTATTACGAAACGGATGTGATATTTTGAAACAAGATGCGGACGGACGTACTGCTTTGCATCGAGCTATTATTAATCGCCATTATGATATTGCTGAAATGCTCTCTACTGTTTGTCCGGATGTTTCATCTGTTCCAGATAGTAAAAATAAACTTCCTCAAGACTACGATGAAATTTAATTACACTTGAAAGCAATTTATCCACGTCTAGTCATTTTGGAATATCGCTTTTGTGGTTTGTTTATTTGCAGTTTTATTTTTTATTGTTTCATTTATACTAAAGCATTATTTACCTACAGATTTTTTAAATATAAAATGTGTATTTGAATGGTGTCATCTGTTTTCCTCCAAACAGAGACTTTACCAATAATTTTACATAGAATTTTTATTTTGTTGAAAATTTACTATTAAAATAAGTCAATTACAAAATTAAAATAACACTGAATCAACGAATATTCCTCGAAACATGAATTTTTTACATACGCAGTAACACAGATGAAATTAATTACGGACCCTTACTATTTTGGTCCTAGTAATGATACACTACTTATAACACAGTTGACGTTTAGTCAGTAAAACTGATGGAGAATGAGAACAAAACAGGAAAATTGATTGAAAAAAACATAGGTACTGAAGAGGACGGCGCCGACGTCTCAATTTTCTACCTGCGTCATTTGCGTCAATGATGCGGTTGGATATTGTGCTCACGATAAAAAGCAATCAATGCTTCTAAATTTGTGGCCAGTTTTTCTAAATAATTATCCAAAAGAGAAATAATCAGTTCTCTTTCTTGCATATCTTGATGCCCAATGATGCTCAAAAAAGTAGATCTTGTGGGACATTTATTTTGTAACACCTGTCGAAAATTGAGTAAGTAACGATTATTTCGAATTCGATACATCGTAGCTAATTCAACTTTAATACTAACCCTAAATAATTGTCGAATAAACCATCCATGATGGCAAGCTAACGTTTCTTGGTAGGCTACAGCCATTATTTCACATAAATTCTCATCTTGAATTCCGTTCTTTTCATTTTCCAGGAAAATTGCCAAAAATTTACTCATGAACGTTAAACCTCTGTAAGTGATACAATGCTGAATTAACCATACAGTCCGTAAAATAGGTACCATAGGTATTACAAATCAACCAATACGCAACCTTCTGAGCCAGAGCAAGGATTCTATGACATGATTTTCGCCTTTTTTGCGTTCGTACAAAATCATACGAAGTAAACAATTGAATTCTTGCGTGTTTTCTAAATATTTTGCGTTTATTTTCTGCGAAAAAACAAAACAATAAGTTACGCCAAAGGACGTTAACGTATATATACACAGTATACACACAGTACACGCTACCCATGCAACTGCATAATCATGCAAAACGTTTTATTTAAAAAACAAGAAATCACGCTTGTCTCGTCTTCTCTTCGTAATTAGATGCGTTCAGCTTATCATACAATAAAGTTTATCAAGGTTTGTGATACCTATAGTTAAGTAGCGAATAGCGATAACCGGAATTTTATTCGATTAAAATTTAACGAATAGATAACAAACCTCGATATTACCCAGCAAGTCTTTCTTGACGGGTTCAAAAGCGAAACCAAATTGTTCTGCAATCAGCAAATTTTTGATTAAATTGATCACGCATGATCCAAGTTGAAGAGGTTTTCTACTCACCAACAAGCCAGACAATACCCCTGGAAGCACTTAAAAACTGCAAGGTGTCAATTTCGTCTTCCACTGCTGGAAACCATTGTTGTTGCTGAAAAAATGTTACACTTTGGGTTACATTCATGGTAATCAAATTTTCAAAACTTTTCAATTTACACCACAATTGAAAAATTATCGAGAACTATCATCAATTCAACATTTATTTCTTTGTTGAGATACTTTTCTTTTGATTTCATTCGAACCAAATTTCGAACAGAATAAAAACAAAGGAGAACACGCATAGAACAAGACCTCCCCTGTGCTACGTATTCTTTCCTCTGCGTATCAGCTGTTCAAAAAAAAAAAAAATAAAAAAAAAAGTAAAAACAATGTCATAGATTCAATGTTTATGGAAAAAGCTGCGCTCTCGGCTCTCGCTCTCCCAACAACCAATCAGATCTCAAGGTTTCACAAACATAGCTACAACATAGCACTTGGATTGGCTAGAATCTAGAATTGGCCATAAAAAAAATGGAAATATAAAATACTCTAGGCAAGACTTGAGGCATACTTGAGGAGCACTCAGTGTTACCAAAAGTTTGATACGGTTGATGCTGATTTCTAGGTGATAAAAAAGACGATCTCATTCTCAACTCAACATCTGAAAAGAAAAACACCGTAGTATTACTTTAATTTCCATTATTTTTTATGGCTTCAGTTTAGAATATTTCGAATAGTGGTTACCGGATCGAAACTCGAAGGGGAGAGCACTTCGCCGAAAAAACCGCTGGTAAGTCATCGTAGCTAAAAAATTAGACTGAACGAGAACAACTTGAGCTTCGAGAGTTCAGCTTGCTGATAAGAACTTCGTAGATGCAATATAATTTAAATTCGAGGTATATTTTTTAATTACCGGTAACTTGAAACTGTTTACTATCCTATGGAACGCCGCTGAGAACTTGCGCTGAGAAGGGAATGACTCAAAATCGATGTATTTTCCTTCTGAAAAATGGTGTTTAATTTTTCCTGTAGGCCATTTATACTTTTAGCAATATAAACACACAACCACTATAAAAGACAAAAATTTATACGTAGGTAGCACATACTTTCTCGAGTCGTTGCTGAAAACGTGCGGTTTTTCTACATTGAACTTTGCACTTGCGATAGTATTTTTTTGCGAATTCAATAATGAACAAAGTGTCTACGAAGTGTTCTCGATAGTTCTCGTTCATCTTCATAATTTATAATACAAGATTGAACATCAATTCTTGAAATATCGGTATGTATTCCTGAATTTTCTCCCTCAAAAAGTATCTAGGTATGTCGAATAATTTTTTTTTTTTTACAAAATTCCCAAAAGTATGTCACGATATTTTAATTTTACAGATATGGGTATCGTTTCAATACTCCTTCTATTTACAACACTCAGCCGAGTCAACTGCGTAATTGATTTTCCTGGTTACTACGGACATCCACTCCCGACAAACTTCAGCGGTACTCCACTATTTCTGACTTCTTTGCTGGAAAGTGGTGATGTAGAAGAAGCAAAAAGTTTATCTCAAGTGAAGCCGCTTGCGGGTAATGTGAACAGCTATTCTGGATTTTTCACCGTCAACAAAACATACAACTCGAATATCTTCTTTTGGTTTTTCCCTGCTGAGATGCAGTTTGAGAAAGCGCCAGTTTTAGTCTGGCTTCAAGGTGGCCCAGGAGCATCATCCATGTTCGGATTATTTTCCGAAAATGGCCCTTACATCATTACTGAAACGCTTAACGTCACACTTCGTCAGTTTTCATGGACTAAGTACATCTCCGTGTTATACATCGATAATCCAGTAGGCACAGGATATAGTTTTACTGACTCTGAAGACGGATACGCCAGAGGTGAAGATGATTACGCGGTAAATTTATACGAAACCGTCCGTCAGTTTTTCCTCTTATTTCCGGAATTATTAAAAAATGATTTTTACGTAGCTGGCGAATCATACGGAGGTAAATATGCTCCCGCTTTAGCCTACAAAATACACGAGGCAAATAACAACTCCAATATTAGAATTAATCTGAAAGGTGTTTCAATTGGTAATGGTTTTTGCGACCCAGTTAACATGTTGAATTACGGTGACTATTTACTCGAAATCGGATTAATTGATCAAAATGGGCGGGACATATTTGCTAAAAAACGTGACGAAGCTGTTGACTTGATCAAACAAGGAAATTGGGTTGAAGCTTTCAGACGATTTGACGTCTTATTGAATAACGACCTTAATAATTCTCCCAGCATATTCACCAACTTGACTGGTTATACTAATTATTTCAATTATTTAAAAGCCAAAGACAACGGCTTCGATTACGTTAGTAATTTCATCCAACAAGAATACGTTAGAGATGCTATTCATGTTGGAAATTTGACATTCCACGTGATCGCCCAAGACGTGGAAAAATACATGGAAGCAGATGTTATGAAATCGGTTGCTCCTCATATTGAAATTTTAATCGAAAATTATCGAATGTTAGTTTACAATGGTCAACTCGATATAATAGTCGCTTATCCATTAACGTTGGAATTTTTAAAACAATTGAAGTGGAGTGGAGCAGAGGAATACAAAACAGCTAAACGTGATATATGGAAAATCAAAGATCAAGTTGCAGGTTACTCGAAAATTGTTCGTAATCTTAATGAAGTTTTAGTTCGAAACGCGGGTCATATGGTGCCTTCTGATCAGCCTTTATTTGCTTTTGATTTAATTAATAGGTTTGTGTTCAGAAAGAGTTTCGCTTCTCATTTTTAATTTAATTTTATACTATTTTGTACCTAGTTTTCTAACGAGTAGGAACTGTGATTTTAAATTACTTAATGCGAATTCATAAAATAAACTTTATTTGTGTAAAACTTGTTCGTAATTCGTATAAATAACCTCCAGAGCAATGTGAAATGTCGTCTAAACAAAGTACATTTCTGTGTTCCGAATTCTGATTACAATGATTACATCTAGTTCAAGTAAGGAAGTACGTATTTTTTTATCACAGTCAAGTTACGATGCCAATAATGGTGTTTTACGCCACTCACAGAAAATACGTGCAGGTTTCCTCGTTCCTCTAATGTTCGTAAACCAAATAAATCTTCTTGATAAAGACGCCGATCTTGGTACGAAATAACCTTTTCGTTTTCATCGAAGTAGCTGAAATGACTAAACAAAAGTATGTTATTTCAGAACCTCAATTTCAATTTAACTCCAAAATTTTGGTACAACAGTTACCTAGATTGCCATGGTTCAATGGTGCCATCATCTGGCCCGCCTATCAGTACCAACTTCCTTAGTTTAGTAATTCCACTTTTGAAATACTGACTCATGTTTTTTGGTAACGGTATTTCATTATTAATTGATGGTAAAAATTTACATATTTTATAATACAGTTCTTGATGGTGAGGATCGTTCCAATAATTCGCTACTGATAAATACTGGCCATACTTTGAATAAAATACTTTGTACGCTTCTTCTTTAGCCAAATTTGGAAAAAATATGTGTAACATGTTTGCTGTAACAAATTGTTAATGTTGAAATACTGTTTGATACCAAGATCAGCATTAAATGCAGCTAACTTACTTCCATATTGGCCAGCTTGAGGAGAACTCAATGATATGAAATTACGTACGAGATGCATTGGGAAAAATTCTAATACTGCTCTAGACAATAATCCACCTTGCGAATAACCTGTGAAAATTCAATATTGTTCACATACTCATATTTCGAAAAATAGATAAAAAGTATACCTATCAGATGGAATCCTTCTGGATGCAAAGCGGAGATCTGTAATACATCGGCGCCTACAACTGACACCTGATGAGCCAATGGTTCTAAACTATTCCATTTGTCAAACCGCGAAGAAATGTATATTCTGGTACCGGGATGATACTGTGCTACATCAGCAAATTATAATCAGTTCGTTTACAATAGACGAAATTTTTTCCTTAAATTAACTTTACACTGCATTCAATACCTACTTATACTAGATAGTTAATAAAATCAAATAGAAGAAAACTCACTTGTTTAATTATATCGGCAAATTTCACCATCGTCTCGTTGCTTGATAAAATTCCATGTACTATGAGAACAGGTTTATAAGCAGAAGAAATTCCTAGAAATGAAATTATCAAGAAATATGCACTTTTCTGGAAACACATCTTTGCTTCAGTAAACATAAGACCATAATTGAAAACCGTTTACTAAACTAAGGCGCAACGAGATGGTACAAAAAATGACATTGAGGTGACGACTTTTTTTTTTTAACCGAACAATTTACATTATCAGTCAATAAGGCGAATTATTAAATTTAAAATCAAAAAGTTTAGCAATTTTAGCATATTCACTTCAAAATAAAATGATATGATAAGCTTTGTTTTGATTTTTAAAAAGTCGGGTGTAGTCGGGCGGTAATCGGGTGTAGTCGGGTGGAAAGAACGCAGTGTTGAGTGTTGTACAAAAATTAAAATTATCAAGACCATCTTAAACGTTGGAATTCTGTGAATAGTGAATGCATACCTACAATAGCTTTCTGTTCTTTTGTAGGTACCTAAAAGTACTTGGTAAGTAGCTACTTAGAGCTTCGATTGTTTAGTGTTATTTCAGTGAGTAATGTTCAAAGTACATATTTTTCTATTGTGGATATTGTTGTTCAGTTAATGGTATGTTATAAATAGTTTGCAGTTGCCCGATTGTGATTTGGTCGATTTACGACGTATACTGATCCTTGCTGCATGCTGCAGGTAAAGTAGTACCTAACGTTCTTGTTTAATATTTTCAAAAAAAGTGTATTGTCTCATAATTCTGTTGAACCCATCGAATGATGTGGACTGTATATTTTTGTCAACTTGAGACAGTTATTTTCAAGTACCATCAGTTCATCAACTATTTTGGCACCTACGTATACCCATTCTTTGCCGAACTAAAGTCGACGTATTTTTGTTTCTAGAATAAAAATGAAGCCTGTGAGCCTCCTTGACCTACCCGAGGTACGTCTTGATGCCATCAGCTCCGATAATTTGGAAAATCAAACGGTCAATCGTAACAGAGTCCAAAATTGCCGTGCTCAAGGTCCCGTGTTAGAAGTACGCTCAAGAGTAACCGATCGTTTTAGAAGCTCTAGCTTAGCTGACCTGAACTGTACCCGTGATCCTTTGAGGAGAACTGAATATGAACAGAGAAGCAGTGACATATCTTGGAGAGGAAGATTTCACGGTCCCTCCAGAGGCAACCGCGGTAACAACAGCTCGACTGCTGCTCAGAGTAGAGCAAGCAGATCAAATCTTGCTCATTCGTCGTACCCACGTTCACAATCTGGACAACGGTCCACGTACATGGAAAAAGAGCGAATCAATAACTGGCAGAACAGGATGCCCAAAACGGATACGAAATTCGGTGAGTTTAAATTCGATGTGAACGGAAGTGAATCTTATCGTGTCGGCCAATTTAATAATCGAGACGAATATCACGAATATTATCGTCCAGAAAAACCTAATCGAGAACTATTGATAGGTTATAAATACTTGAAAGGACTGTCCGAGAAAGAGCCGCATGAAATGATATGCGAAATTCTTCGTCCGAACGCTAACATAAGCGTTGTCCTTAATAGAAAAGAGTTACAAGCAGATTGGATAATGCTGATTACGGAAACGTTGCGGAAACTATGCGAATCTGATTTCAAAGGAAATCGAGTTCAAATACTCCAGTATTTTTGCGAATCGCCATTAATGGAGCATGTATCGCGTTACTTGGGTGAAGTTGGAATGGAAAAGGATGAGGTTACGAAGAAAAATTTGAATTCTTTTGTATCCAATCTCTTGGTTTTTTATTCTGCTGTCATCAACACTGTACCTACAGTCGCTGTGGATAAAAATTTCGATAAATTTCTATCAAAGACGAAAATCGGTATCGACCAAATGAAAATGTATTTGCATATAGAAACCGACGAGGCAATTATAGAGAAACTCGCAAATCTGGAAAAAATTCTCGAAGACGAAACAAATATTCGTGATCGAAAAACAGAAAAACCGCGACGAAAGTATTTGGATTTAGTTGGCGATTTACCACCTCCGGATGATTTTCGTGAACTGAGTTTGTATCCAACTGAGGAAGATATAAATAGACATGACTTCGGTTTTGTCAGGCCAAATAAAATAAAAGGATCATACGACGACGTAAATCATTACTTAGACGTGCAATTTCGTCTAATAAGAGAAGATTTCATCGATCCTTTGAGACGTGGTTTAAAACAATATAAAAATTCGATCGCGATTCAAAGCAAACCCAAGTACAAATACGAAAGCGTAAGGTTTTATCCCGATACGCTGATTGAAAACGTCGAGATTACTGCAGGCAATAAGATAGCCTACGTTGTGAATTTCGACGTGAACAAAAGATTGAGCAAAGTGAAATGGGAGTACAGCAAATGGTTTATGTACGGCTCGCTGTTAGTATTCACTCGCGATAATTTCCACTCGTTTTTTTTCGCTACTGTTGAAAACAGAAACTTGGAAATGTTGAACCAAGGATACATTCTTGTCACATTACTCGGTAGTGATAGTGAGCATCCACTACATCTGGATGAAGGATTTCTAAAGGAACCCTTTCTGATGGCAGAATCGGAGATATATTTCGACCCATACAATTTAGTCATGAAAGCATTGAAAGATTACAATGAAAACGATTTCCCAATGAAGCAGTTCATAGTAGATGGAAATACCACGGTTGATTTTCCTCCATATGTCAAAAAATGGGAAATTTTTTCTATTTATGATAACTCAGTCAACCTGGTGCAAAATGTTGGTTGGCCGCATCATTCCGCAATCGGTTTCGATGAGCATCAGTTCAACGCTTTCAAGACCGCGCTTACTAGTAATTTTACGATAATTCAAGGACCTCCAGGAACGGGAAAAACCTATCTCGGATTGAAGATAGTAGAAGTGCTGTTACAGAATATAGAACTCAATCATGATATCTCTGTAACTCCAATCCTACTCGTATGTTACACCAATCACGCGTTGGATCAATTCCTCGAAGGAATTCTCCAATTTACCAAAAGAATCGTTAGAGTCGGTGGGCAATCCAGAAGCGATATGTTGAAAGAATTCAATCTACGTAGCAAAGAAAATATGAACACCTTGCGAATTGAAGCGAGAAAATTGAATCCGTTAATAAAAGACTGTCGCGATGAAATGAGAAACATTTCTCGTAGACTTCAGACGATGAACGAAGAAAAAAAAGTTATCGACAATCCTACGGGAATTTTATCTTACCATGTCTTAATTGATGTAATGAATGCGGACTTCAAACGTATGATAAAAGATGAAAGCACCTTCGTCCAGTGGTTATTAGGGGAAGGTACCTATAATCAGAATTTTCGTTCCATTATTGACCGTTATAGCAAGAAAAAGGTCACAAGAACCGTTACCGGCGTCAACCTTGATCAAACCAAATCTTGGTTTGCTTACGACGAACAAGACGAAAGAATGAAAGAAGATGTAATGATTGACGAATTTGAAGAAATTTGCCCTCAGAAAATAAATGTTGAGGATATGTTTGTTAGAAATTGTGTTTCGATGCAATACGTAAAGATATCCATAATGGAGTTGCAACAAGCGTTGGATGATTTGGAAAAAAAAGAAAGAAACCGAGCATTTGATGACTATAGCGAGTATCACAATCGTAAACACCAACTAATAGAGAGATTAAGAATGGCCGAGTTACATTCTCAAATTTTGGACTATCATCTTCAACATGCTGAGCTGGAGCTGGATTCGTCTACCAGAATCAACAAGCGTAACCAAAGTTTTTGGAAAATGACAATCCCTCAACGATGGAGCGTTTATTGGAATTTGGTATCGGAATTTCGTAAGAAATTCATGAAACGAATGAAACAATTGGAGGCTGATCATCGTTTAAAATTTCAACAATACGAAGAACTTAAGGAAATAGAGGACTTCCATGTTTTGAAAAACGCTTCAGTAGTTGGAATGACTACAACGTGCGCTGCCCGTTTGCAACTTTTATTGAAAACTTTGGGTCCAGCAATCGGTTAGTAAATTGTTGCAGATTGTGCACCTTAATATTTTACTCAAGTACCGACGTAAAAATTATACCTTATAATATGTATATTTTTTACAGTGATCGTCGAAGAAGCTGCTGAGGTTTTGGAATCCCATATCGTAGTTTCATTGAGTAAAAAGTGCCAACAAGTCATTTTAATAGGTTTGTGCGATATCATCATATTATTTAAGACCAAGAGCGCAGATTATGCTTTGTTTTGTCTAAATATCGCGATAAGTAATAGTCTTCACGATAAAGAAATTATTTACGTAACGTACTTACTTAATTAACTTTCGAAAGCAGTATTTTCCTTCGCGAATATAAATTCTGAATCTCTAAAGAATAAACTTTAAAGTTTAAAAAAAAATAAAAATGTCAAAACTAAAAATTGTTTTAAAAAAATAATGAAGGGGAAAGAAAAAATAATGTTTACTCATTTTGTTCAACTTTTAACAGGAGATCACAAGCAGCTGAAACCGAGCACAGCCGTTTACGAACTATCGAAGAAATATAATATCAGTGTTTCATTATTCGAACGTATGATCAACAATAATATGTACTGTCCTCGGTTGCAAATACAGCATAGAATGAGACCAGAAATATCTAGCTTGATTGTGCCATCCATTTATACGGATCTAGAAAACCACGAATCCGTTTTCAAATACCCTTCTGTCAAAGGAATCACCAAAAATTTATTCTTTGTCGAGCACAACGTTAACGAAGAAACGGTAAATTGGCAAAATTAGTAATCTATAATTCTATATAATGTTACCCGTAATGCTAAAATGATATATGTTTCCTTTCTTTCAAGGTGGAAGATTCATCTTCAAGGAAAAATATGTTCGAAGCGGAATTCATGATCGAGCTATGTCGTTATATCCTTTTACAAGGCTACGCAGCCGATCAAATCACTATTTTGACCACTTACTCGGGTCAAATGTTCCTGTTGAAACAGGTACGAGCATTGTAGGTACCTACT
The DNA here is from genome assembly GCA_900065295.1 of Paracoccus marginatus. Taxonomy (NCBI): domain Eukaryota; kingdom Metazoa; phylum Arthropoda; class Insecta; order Hemiptera; family Pseudococcidae; genus Paracoccus; species Paracoccus marginatus. The sequence goes on along the minus strand of FIZT01024736.1, from coordinate 2,967 downwards.
TCATTTTTAGATCACTGCACATATTAATATTTGACTCCGATTTTATCGTATAGATGAAACATGATCATGCTATTATGAAAAACGTCAAAGTCACCGTTGTCGATAAATATCAAGGCGAAGAAAACGACATCATATTGTTATCGCTCGTCAGAAGTAATGAAGAAAGAAAGATCGGCTTTCTAAGTATCGAAAATCGCGTCTGTGTGGCTCTATCGAGAGCCAAAATTGGTCTATATATCATTGGCAATATGGATATTTTGTCGGATTCTAATTTGTGGAAGAATATCAAAGAAGAGTTGATTAGACAAGAAGCAATAGGTGCGAAAAATTCGATAAAAACAATGGGTTTTCTATAATAATCAAGATTTTAAATTATTTTTTTTAATTTCATTTACAGGAACGCAGCTACCATTGTACTGCGATAAGCACGATGTACATACCCGAGTATCATGTAAATCGGATTTCAATAACGTTTTAGAAGGCGGCTGTCATAACTTTTGCAACCACGTAATGGATTGCGGACATAAGTGTCCATTGTTGTGTCATACAACCGATGTCGAACACAAGGAGAAGAAGTGTCGTGAAAAATGTTTGAGGTGCCTACCTATAATCTGCTTTAAAATCCATTACACTTCATCTATCTCTCCCACTCCATGATGTATCTCCCAGCCTAAATAATACGTATATGCGATTTCGATTATTGAAATAATTTCAAATTAATGCAATTTTGATTTATTTTCAACCAGACGATGCGATCTGAATCACCCATGTACGAACTACTGCTACGAAGAATGCGGAAAATGTATCGTACCTGTCGAACGTACCCTACCATGTGGCCATGTGATTACCTTGGAATGTTTTGAAGATATTCAAAAATATCAGTGTCAAGTAGAAATCAGCGTTATTCTAGAACGCTGTTCACACGAAGCCACGAAAAAATGTTTCCAGTCAGTGGACGAAGTCAAGTGTGTTTTTCCTTGCAAAGATCGACTAGAGTGCGGACATCAATGCACGAAAAATTGTCACAAGACCGATGATCCTAACCATTTGAAAGTAATGTTAATGTTGTTACGCTTACGTAAATTAGAGTCGTTCTAGTAATACGAGTACTTATCGTGCTTCTTCTACATATATGTTACAGTACAAATGCCACAAGCCTTGCGATAGGATCAACCATGGATGCTCCTTGCAGCATAAATGCGAAAAATTATGTCACGAAGATTGCGGAAAGTGCCAAGTACGCGTAGAGTTTACTTTAGGGTGCAGTCACCCAGTAACTCTTCCATGCTCAACCAACTTGGATAAAATCAACTGTCATCACCCGTGCGCCAAAAAGTGCCCCGAATGCAACGTTAAATGTCTGAAAAAATGTTTCGAGGATTGCAAACCTTGCCGGAACGAAGTTCGTACTGCCCCTGCCCGTACGGTAAATTTTCTCGATTAGTCGATCTGATTTTAATCGCTCGAATTTCTATCCTGTAGGTGAAAAAACGCATACCAGACTGCGGTCACGAGATGAAAATTGAATGCTCGGTTCTTCCAGAGCGAAAACTATGCAATAAAAAATGTGAGCGTATCGCTCCTTGTGGTCATGAATGCAAATCATTTTGCCGTAAGCCATGCGATACCGTGCGATGCTGGAAAATAGTAAAGTCTACCTGTGTACAAGCTCTATGTGGACATGGATATGCCGATGTTCAGTGTTGGAGAAAAGACGAAGGTAAATGAAAGCGAATCATCAATCAGTATTTTCATTTGTCGGTTAATTCGCAATTATTTCCTTCTAAAGAGGTCAATGCTGAGGAGTTACTTCCATATTGCACTGAGCCGTGCATGGAACTTTTGAAATGCGGCGATCTATGCGCTGGAACGTGCGGTTCTTGTGTGCAAGGACGTTTGCATCAGATGTGCAATAAAAAATGCGGAAATGTCTTGGTTTGCGAGCACAGGTAATCTGAAAAATATTCACCACTTCTTACCGAATTATACCTACTTAATTCGAACTTAACTCAATGCAGTTGCTCGTATCCGTGTCGTAACCTATGTCCACCGTGTGTCAAAGAATGCGAATATTCGTGCAGGCATTCAAAATGCCCGAACAAATGCGGAGCTCCTTGTGTCCATTGCCGAGTAAGCCTTGCCGTGTCAATGTCAATGTATGTAGATGAAAAATTGTGCTTGGATTTGTATTGAAATTTATTTTAGGAAAAATGTGGTTGGAAATGCAGTCATTATAAATGTACGAGAAAATGCGGAGAAATATGCAATCGTCCACCATGTTATGAGCCATGTCCCAAAAAATTGCGTTGTAAGCATGACTGTATCGGCTTTTGTGGGGAACCGTGTCCTAAAAAATGTCGTATTTGTGACGAAGAAGAAGTTACTACCATCATTTTTGGAAATGAAGACGAAAAAGGTGCTCGGTAAGATCATTATTTATCTTTAGAAAATATCGAAACGCAGTTACCTACTGTACCTGTCTGCCATTCAGGTAGATTATAAAAGTTTCAATGTTGTTTTTTTGTAGGTTCGTTCTGCTAGTAGACTGCGGACACATAATCGAATCCGAAGCAATGGACAGATATATAGATATGCCTTCCGAAAATGGTGAAATCAAAATGAAGCTGTGTCCACTTTGCAAAACACCAATATCAAAAACTTTACGATATATGAACCAAGTGAAACAGGTTTATCGGGATATTCAAAACATCAAATGGAAAATATACGGCAACGGTGGAGAGATACAACAAATTCGGGAAGATTTAACGCAAAAACTGATGAATTTGGATTTGAAACATGGTCTTTTACGCAATAAAGGTAAAATAAAAAAATGAAAAGTAAATACCCTTGCAGAAAAAAACTGTCAATTTACTAAATAAAAAAAAACTGTCAGTTACTTTCTCATTTAGTACCTGACAGTAAACTGACAGTAACTTACCAGTGATTAACTTTTGCAAAAAAAAGGAA
>FIZT01024732.1:0-11340 GCA_900065295.1 Paracoccus marginatus | reverse complement strand
TTTTTCGAATAAAAGGACCTCAGATTCGAATTTGGAAGGTCAAAATACCTACATTTTGATACCCCACTCAATAAATTTGAAAATTTTGAATTTTGCCCCTCACCCCTACTTATTGGGTTTTTGAAAAAATAGACCTCAAATTCGTACTTGGAAGGTCAAAATATACATATGAAAATGAGCTTAGCAGCATCAAAAACCTCCTTATGTCAAGTTTCAGAATTTTCGCATCTTAAATTTTCATATCTACCACTGTGTAGCGATTCGGCTTTTGAAACCTATTCGCATCACTCCTACTCCAGAAAGTCTATCACGAAGAGGAAGGAAATATTTTCATGGGCCTTGAAGGAGAGTATTCTCGACTGGAGTGGGTCAAAATAATTATTCACTTTCACTATTTTATGAAATCGTAACGAAGGACCATCAACTCCATCATCTCCTCTCCCTCTGTCGTGGCGGTTTTCGCAAAAACCACGAGCGGATATACCTTTAAAAAAAAAAAAAAAAAAAAAAGGCACAAAAGGCAGAGACCAAACTTGGTTCGAGATGGCAAAAGGACTGAATCTTTCATTTCTTTCAAACGAAAGGTGAGGGGGCTAAACTTCATTTTTTTCATTTTGCAAGTTTTTAAATTTTGAATTTCTAGTTCTCTAATCTCTACTCCTTTTTTTTTTCAATTTTTAGCAAATTTTTCATTTTAAACAAAATTTTCAACTTTTCCAGAATTTCTAATTTACACAAAATATTTTATTCCATAAAATTTTTCTTTTTTTTCAAAATCATCCTTTTAAAGAAAATTTTTCAAATTTTACAAAATTTTCCTTTTTCACTAAATTTTCTATTCCCATAAAAGATTTCATTTTTAAAAAAATGTTAAATTTTTGCTAAATTTTCAAAATTTTCAATTTTCATAAAATTTTCTACTCGCAAAATTTTTGAAATTTTTCATTTCTACAGAAATTCTCAAAATTTCCAACTTTTCCAGAATTTTTAATGTTTACAGATTTTTCATTTGTACCAAATTTTTAAAATTTCTCATTCTCTTCAAAATCTTTCTTTCACAGAAAATTTACAATTTTTACAAACATTACCATTTTCACAAAATATTTCATTTCCATAAAATTTTTCATTTTTACCAAAACAAAATTTTCAATTTTTCCAGAATTTTTTAATTTTTACGAAATTTTTCATTTTTCAATTTTTACAAAATTTTTCATTTTTACAAAAATTTACATAATTTTCAACTTTCCAGAATTTCCCAATTCATAAAATTTTCAATTTTTGCAAAAAATTTTCTACATTTTCAATTTTTCCAGAATTTTTAATTTTTTCAAGAATTATCTATTTTTCCAAATTTTCAATTTTACAAAATTTTCTATGCACAAAATTTTTCAAACTTTCATAAAATTATTCATTTTTACACAACTTTTCAAAGTCATCAACTTTTCCAAAATTTTAAATTTGCACAAAATTTTTAATTTCTTTTACAGTTTTGTCGTTCTTATACAATTCTTTCTCAAAATTTTCCAACTTTTACAGAATTTTTTATTTCATAAAATTTTTCGTTTTCACAAATAAAATATTCAATTTTTTTCAGATTTTCATAAAATTTCCTATCCCCATAAAATTTTTCATTTTTGTTACATTTTTACAAAATTTTCAATTTTCCACAGAGTTTTCCATTTTCAAAATTTTCAATTTTTCCAGAAGTTTTCAATTTTTTCCAAGTTCTCAACTTTCACAAAATTTTCAAAATTTTCAACTTTTCCAGAATTTTTCATTTTCATTTTTAATTTTTACAAAACTTTCGATTTTTACCGAATTTTCTATTTCGAATTTTTACAGAATTTTCCATCATTATAAAATTTTCTATTTCATAAAGTTTTTCATTTTCACAAATTTTTTCGCTTCCATCAAAGTTAATTTGATAGGTACTCATTTTTTTCTTTACTTCGAAGAATTTTTCTTTTGAATCGCCTGGAAGAAGCTGATGGCTTAAAAACTTTTTTCAAAGTGCCTGGCTCACTGGAGCCCGCCTCTAGATCCGCCTATGCTGAACACTCACGTAATCGATATGGAGTCATTTGACCGAAAATCGAACCCCTTGAGGACAACTGACAAGTTTGAATGAATTGAAGAAATTCCGAAAAAATATAATGTTGTACCTACACCGAGATTTCTCTGGATTGCACTTACGTATTTAAAGAGGATGGACGTTACCAGAATGACCGATAGAAATCTTGATAATTTTTTTATAAATTTCCTCTAAGTTTCACATTTCAGTAGAATGGGTTAGGAAAGTGGTGACGAGGTGAAAATGTTGTCAGGGGGAAGCCTGCACCAATAAGGACCAACCAACCCCTGGAAAAATTCAAAATTGAAACACCGCATTCAAAGCTGGCTACACTGTTTCCATTTTTTCGAGGTTTTACGGTTATGTGTAATTCATTTTTCGAATTCGAATAAAACATGTTCGAACCAAAAATTCGTCGCAATAAATCGTGTTGACGAAAAAAAAAAAAAAAACAATAAGAATGTGGCATGTGGCATATATCACTCAGCTAACATACGCACAATACGTATAGGTACGTACTATACAAACAGCTGAACATTCAAGATACAATCACGTAAACGACATAACTTTACGAACTTATGAACTACCTTTCAGTCGAAAAAATACCGAACGTAAGGCAACAGCACAGCAATTATTAGCATTACGAAGGAAAATTTATTCAAAATGTGCGACACGAATACAACATGGATGTTGAGTTTACTCGCAGTGATCGTCGCCATCAATTTGATAGATTCGAGTAAGTATGAAAACTGAAAACACATTAGATACGTAAGAATAGCGGGGTACTTCAAAATCCGAGTTGGCTCTATTACTTATCTGGTAACATTTCACAGAAATCGTATACCGTGCCGAGGTAAAACCAGAAGATGGTACGTATCAGACTAGTCATCAACCTCGCAAATGTCACGCGACCAACTCTTTTTAAAACATTTACAATTTCTCATTGTCAGTAAATTCACTACTACCCCTCACACCGAAGCAAGCTCTCCCATTGATATTTTTCGACGGCCACGCGGGAGAAGAAAATATCATTCGAGAATTTCCCATGGGTTTCACGCAAGTCGAAATCAAAGACGGAAGGTTAACCTCTGGAACAGAATTCTACACGATTCCTCCATCTAGGCAAATTTTTTTCTGCCCCTACCCAGATTCCGAGGAAACTGAAATACTCGTAGACGTGTATGAAGCAAATTTAGAACCATCGCAAGCGTTACAATGCCAGCATGAGCCAGAACCCATTATACGACTTCTGACAGATTACAAGAAAAGATTTTGTAATAAGGGTGGCGGACTCGATGGACACCTGTTCGAGTTTATTTACAAAGTAAGTACATAAAAAATACTACACCTTAGCAAATCAAAAAGAATGCGAACGTACTCATTGACTTCGAAATATGCGCATATTGTTTCTAGGTTAGGTTTGGCAATGACGTAAGTACTCGCTTATTCACATACCATTTTAATATTGTACGATTCCAACCCATTGCATCATTTCCCAATATACGTACACAGGAAGACAACGAGAAAATGAAAATCTTCTCAATATACAAATTCTGCTACAGCTACAGATCAAGAGAAGTCCTATACGTCAAATACAAAACCGTCTCGGCGAAACTACTTTCCGAAGAATTATTATTCAGGGAGCGAGAAATCAAATTCGAGGGAGATTTAATTTCAGAATATAACGGTGGCCATATTGATTCGAATCATCACACAGAATTACTAGACCAACTCGAAGTACCTAAGTTTCTACTCGGATTACTCAGCAACTGGTTCGTCCAGACGAGCTATACGATAGGAATCTTTTTCTTTTTAGGAATTTCCCAACTACGAATTTCAAAAAATGCTACAACCCGAATACATGGCTCTGTATTCGTGGAGAAAAAGCACCTACAATTACGTTAACGTCGAATTGCAGCATCAAAAGTTGAAAAATCTTTGGAATGAAATACACGAGTTTATTAATACAAATGCTACGGAAACGGTAAGTGGTTCGATAATTGGTGGAAGATGAAATTTCACACCGAGCTGATTCAAAACTGATGATTACCACAATTCACAGCATCAGTTACCTCGCACAATACTAACAGGGGTGCGCAGAATACCATCCGATGAGCTTCCCTTGGAAGCAGAAAATCAAATTCGCAATATTTGGATGACTTTGATAATGGATACAAATATCGAGGCTAATTATAAAGGATTGGCTATTTTGATGCATAATTTCATTGCGGAGAAATCCGAAGATCAACGCAGCAGCGGTACTTCCTCAACTTCCACGAATAAACTGTACATAGATAACCTTTGCGGACAAGATCTGTGCGTGAATAGTTTGAAGCAAAAATTTGACGAAGCTAAAGGGCAAGTGAGATGCTGTAAGGTGACTGAGGACATCAAGAAATTGTTTTATTATAGCTCTGACGACTGGAAGCCAATAGATCGAGTATTGGAGATTCGTAAGATAACATACGAGTATGATGTCTAAAAGTGAGCGTTGTTTATTTTTCGAGGGCGAATGTCTTGCGTTAACTTTTTAGTATTACCTATTTTATAAAATTATGGTAAATGTAGGTATATTTCTAGATTTTATCGGTTTTTTAAACTATTGTTTGCAAAATTTAAAAAACAGTGTAAAAAATTATTCCAAACTTATTTTTTTGAAATGGTAACAACAATATGTTAACCAAACAGTATTGTTTTCGACAAGTTCAACAAGTTACACTAACCTACTCCTCCCTCCACTAGTAAACAATTCAAAAAATAATGCTTTTGGAACCCCTGAAAATTCCAGCAGAAGAGAAAAATCTGCTAAAATGGTCGTATGAATTGAAAGCAAGTATAATTTCGTAATTTTGGGGTACTTTTTGCCGAAAAACACTTTTCTGATCATTTTCGAAGAATAACGAATTAATTATCGTAAGACTCATTTTTGAAATTACCTACTCAATTTCAGAGACCCCCATCGAAAATGACAGATCCAAGATCGTCAAAATTCGGTTCGATTGGTTTAAAATGAAGTGTATTTTTATCAAATCAGACCAATATTGACGAATGTTTACTTTTTTGAAACTTTTCAGAGAGTTTCATCAAATTTTTAATCAAAATTTTATCAAAAAAAGTTTTCTCTCATCATTTACGAAATTATAAAACACGTTGAAAAAATGACCTTTTTTTGAGACCCCCTGAAAAAAAACAAGTGAAATGAAAAATCGTCAAAAATAATCAGATTTATTCGATAATGGAGAGTGCTGAACAGCTATTTCTGAATAAATTTCCAAAAAAAGATTGGTCTCTGAAACTGCAGATGCAGAATTTCTTTTCAAGTTCTTGAATTTTGGGAGTGACTGGTAAGAAGTAGACGAGAGAGGAGTCCGGCGGGGCAGGAGAGGAGGGAAATTCTTTAAATGCGTCATCGAACTCCCAAAATTTGTGTTCATCCTTCTGAATAAGGACACGAAGCGATTGAAATCGGTTTCAAAAGCCAGACCATTGAGCGAATACAGCTTTTTTTATTAAAGGACACGAAAGTCCGAACTTGGGCTGGATTGGTAAGAGGATTGAATAATTTTTTTTCATTTGTACAAATATTCAAATTTTGAATTTTCTTATTTTCACTTAATTTTTTTCAATTTTGATTTTATCAATTTTTACAAAATTTTTAACTATCACGAAATTTTTAATTTTCATATAATTGTCAGATTTTCACAAAATTTTAAATTTTCGCGAGATTTCCATTTTCGGAAATTTTTAAATAATTGTCAATTTTTATAAAATTGTCAATTTTCACAAAATTTTCAATTTTTACAAAATTTTCCATCTTTACGAAATTCCCATTTTTGGAAATTTTCATATAATTGTCAATTTTCATAAAATTTTAATTTTTCACAAAATTTTTAATTTTCACATAATTATGTAATTGTCAATTTTCGCATAGTTGTAAAAAATTTTCACTTTTCACATAATTGTAAATTTTTATAAAATTGTCAATTTTCACAAAATTTCCCATTTTTACGAAATTCCCATTTTTGGAAATTTTCATATAATTTTCAATTTTCATAAAATTTCCAATTTTCAATTTTCATAAAAATTTAATTTTTCACATAATTATGTAATTGTCAATTTTCGCATAGTTGTAAAATTTTCAATTTTCACAAAATTTCCATATTCGGAAATTTTCACATAATTGTCAATTTTCATAAAATTTTCAATTTCCACAAAATTTTCCATTTTCACAAAATTTTTAATTATCACAGAATTTTACATTTCGACAAAATTTTTCATTTCTACAAAAATGTTTTTTTTCCTGAATTTTGAAGAACTTTTTTCAAATTGTTCGTATAAAAATGATCGCGCCAATAACTTTTTTAAAAAGGGCCTGGCCTGTTCAGCCCCTTCATTAGATCCACCTATGGCCAAACCACCATCCAGGACTAACCACGCCATTTACAACACCAACAAAATACATAAATAATAGATCGTAATTTTCGTATTTTTTTTTTTTTACCAGTAAATTCGGTATTCGCTTTCAAATCTTCTAATACTTCCGGCTTTAGTTTACTGTTCTGCTTCCCCATCCTATATCGGCTCTATTTCGAAACGTAGTTCACCAGCAGCAAATACATACGTCTATGTACGACATCCACAACTGAAATAATGATTTTTAAAAAAATGCACATTAGTAAACGAATCAACGTACACAATAATACAGAACTTCTTACATTATATTATAAACGCTCGCTTGCGAAGGTATTTACGCTGGCTGGCAAATCGACTAGATAATTACGGTTTCGATTTTAACAGTAATTTTTATTTTACTAAAAATTATACAAAAAATCACTACACTTAGAAAGATGAATATATTAATAATTTAATAACAGAGGGTTCGCTAAATAATGTAGAATGTAATACAGTAACACAAAAAACTATCTATATGTTGTCAATGTTTTTTCTTCATTTTAATTTTTTACAGTACAAATAATATGTGCACGTGTAACGCTGAAGTCACAACTAAGCTTTTTTTTCTTCTTCGAAACCATTCTACCACACAGACAGACAGAGAGAGATATGTATATGTACACAGAAATATAAATGAAAAAAAAAGACGCACTCCATCTCGAAGATGTGGGCAACCCGCGGAATGATACGCATAGAATAGAAATGCAGCGATACCGTTTAAAAATACAACAAAAAAAATAGAACCTCCGCGATATATCGATAAAAGTAAAAAAATCATACTTAAAAAAATAATCAAAAAAAAGTACTTAAAGAATAGCTTACGTCTAGGGGAAAAATGATTGTGGTTATACTTGACGTTCACTTCACGCACACACTGATACCGAATAGGTAAAATTCTCAACAGCTGAGTTTGAAATTTTGTCACCTTTTTGCCTGAATTTTATTTTTCTTTCTTTTTTCAACGTTACATCTCTGTCTTTCTTACGTATTTTTGTATCTTTTTTTTTGTTTCGAGTAAATTGTGGTCCCAGATGATTACATTATATACCTCGGTAGCCATATCAGTACGTAATATTTTGATTTTACTGCTTTTTTGTATCGTCAGCTTGGCGCTTATGCTTTATATAAAATTATTATTATATTTGTATAAATTATACGTGTGACTCGTAAGATAATACAAATACACAGTCAAAACATAGACTAGAATCATGGTAAACGATAAGTGATAGAAGAAGAGAAATTAACTTAAAAATTAAAATCAAGATAAGTGCTGGAAAATGTTATATAAAAAACAAGCCGTTCCAAAGGAATCGCATGTACAAAATGAGAAAAAAAGTTATAAATAAAAAAACAAAAAATTGTAGAATCGGAAATCTTACTTCTTATCTATAGTACTTGTTTTTCCTGCGTGTCGTATAATTGTATTTTTTCATATACTCGAGTACCTTTAATACATACTCGCGTGCAAAAATACTATTATAATTATGTACATTCCTAACACATTTATCTATATGCAAAGCACGATTAACCATCATTCGTCGCGTATTAATATCGAATAATTAAAAAAAAATACACATTGAGCTTTCTTGAAAACTCATTCGAGCTTTAAAGATGTGTTTCGCGTATATAGTATAAATGGTGTTGTAATATAAACTACACAGCACGTATATTCCAATACTAAGCTACAGATTCCTTCGCCAAGGTATGTACCTTTATCGGTCATCGAATACCGGACAAATTATCACTTCTGAGACTTACACAACTCGAAGAGTGGATTCTTCGATGTAAACTTCATAAGTATACGAATCTCATTAACAAAAAACAAATAACATATCTTGTATTGGTACGACAACGTACCCATCACCCACCGGCATTCATTCTCCTTTTATCCCAACTGGAAACGACTAGACCTTAGTTCAACTTCACTGTTCACTATACCAGGTTCGTACTTCATTCGGACCAAAACAAAAGATTCAAGTTACATTTTGAATAGTACTCGAAAAAGCTACATAACATATCTCTTCAGCGAAGGTATTTGGCGAACGTTGGCTTACTCAGCGTTACCTTCATTTCCGGCATACAAATCCATAACATTCTTACGTCTTTGTGCGCTCGTAAAAGTACATATAAATGTGAACAAAATTATTCATAAGTTAACGAAAAAGAAACAATTACTCGATAATTAACTAAGTAACGCGGTTTCTATAATAATTTTGATTAAAAAGCCGTACAAATAAATGCTAACAGTTAACAGTAAGTAAAGTAAAACGGAATGCTGTGAACTTGTGCGATAAAGATTACAGTTTTGGTAATCGTCGAACACTTCGAATTGCAAATACTCGAATCGTAATTAATCTTAGATTCGAAAAAAAACAACTATTATACGCGAAAAACACGAAAGAAATCGATTAATAATGAAACCCCCGAGAAGTTAATTTTCAAAATTTCCAGTTTCAACCGAGTTCGAAGTTTTCAGTGATGTCCAAACTAACTGATAATCGGGGTTTTGCGTTTTGGCAATGTTACAGTGTTACTACTGAGAAGGTAATAAAAAGTAAACAATCGAAAGTATGTAGGTAAATAAGTAGGATAACGAATAAACGAACAATAATTTGCGTTTTTTCGATTTTTTCGTTAAAACTTTCTTGCAACTTGTAACAATTGAGAGAATTTGATTTATCATTTTTTAATATTTCCCCAACTTTTAAAACTCATTTCAGCGCAATTAATGCTCTGAAAAGGATAAAGGAATGAAGTGACGTTCAGCAGAACTTGCAAATTCGAATACCGGGACTAGACAGTGATCATACCACGAGACCACACAGTTGATTTCCTTTGTTGATGAAAGATTTTGTACAATTGGTTGCAGAATTTCAATTTCTTCGATAGGCCTAAATTAAAACGACGTATTTTTCATTGATATCGATTTAAAAAATCCAGTTTTTCTCGTTAAAAAAAAATAAATTTCGACGTGGAATGAGTAGGTAGTATGAAAACTTGGCCGCGATTTTCTCTCAATGACGTCTCCGTCCGAGTTCTAGGCTACTGATGATCGACGATAACAATCACGTCTAGAAAACTTTTACGATTTACCCATCGAAATACCAAACGAAGCTATCAAAAAAAAAAAGAAAGAATCTACGCTGCTTGAAAACCAAACGTATAAGCCAAGCGACCGATAATAGGATTAGAATGATCAACGACTAAATATTCGGGCAAAGTAGAGTAGAAAGGGAGGAGAATAATAATAAAGGGGGAAACAACGAACAAAACAAAACTTGTAAACAGCGAAAAAATTCGAAAACATTTAAAACAATTTAACGATATAACTAGTTGGTACACGTAGAAGGGTACGGCGAAGAATTACTCCATTGCGTCGGACGTTGGGCTGAATTTACGGCGCCAACATTTTGGATAATTCTTCATCTTGAAGGCAGCCTTTTAAGAATTCCTCTTGGGTCAGCTGGCCGTCGTTGTTCTCGTCCATCTTGGCGAAAATATTTTTGGCTCGTTCTTCCGCCGAGTCGGCCGGTCGATTGGATGAACAAGCGCCCAACATGTCGTATATTGCCTGCAAGCAGACAGAAAACGAGAGAACGTTGCAATTAACGCGATACGTTGGAAATTTTAAACGTTCGTTTTATTTAGTTATAGCTATAGCTGGGCCACGCGCGTAGGCAGCTAGGCGCGCTTTATTTTCTGTAAAAAATGGTAACATTTTAAATAATTGGCGGAGCCGAGCGTACGTGTTCTTGTTCGCCGAAGCGTAAACAACTCTCGCAAAACGTACGTAGTTTCGACGTCGCTGTTGTGCTGTTGTTGTTGCTTTTTCGCGCAACGACGACCGTACAATTAAGAAATAATACCCTCGTTGGGGCGTATTTTATTTTTTTCAAACCGACGAACAAAAAGCTCGCTATAAGCTTTACGCATTACTGAGCTTCGAGCCTTTACCCGCGTTGCGCTGGTTGCTGATATCTGCTCTCATATTCGCACCGCACCGCCGCGCCGAAGCGACCAGTTGGATGAATTCGCAAAATACGGATCGGTTAATTTTCAAACAGACAGATTTGTATACGGTGATCGTGCAGCAGCTTGCGGTGTCATAAAGCTGTACATGATACTCGCAGAAAAGTGTATACTTATCTTCGAGCGACCTGCGCTGCAAAGCGACGAACCGAGACTATAGGTGAAATACGAGCCGACGTAAATAAAAAAAATTACGCAATTAGGGCTTCTCACATACGACGCATCCTGCGCTTTTGTGTTCGTAACCTCTGCACCGGCCACCTTCCTTTTCGACAGCACCATCGCTAAATTTATCCGTCTAGCTAAATTACTTTCGCCTGCGAACACCCTCCTCCAGGCTCCAACTCGCCAAACTCCTAACGAGCCGACCAAAAATTACCTACGATGCGAATATACCCCTACAGTCTACACTCTACACATAACTCGTATCGTTCAGCCACCCAAAATCGTTAGCGATAGTACTTCCACCTAGTGCGGGGATTTTTCTTCACTCTGCTGCGCGAAAATTGAAGCCATTTATCAAGAATAACGCGTATATTAACCGACCATCTTTCGCTCTTTATAATCCTAATGTTCTTATCGTGTCGTCATTTCATCTCGATAGCCAGAAACGGTAGAATAATATACACGTCATATATTTTACGAAACAAAAAAAAGACATGAGGTGTCGGGAAACACCCGGCAGATGCGCAGCTTTATTCGCATGATCGTTCTGTATAGTCTACAATCCAAACCCGAAAAAGTGTTCAATGGGTGTGCTTTTTTTGGGAACCAAAAAATCAGTTGGT
>FIZT01024716.1:21247-32237 GCA_900065295.1 Paracoccus marginatus | reverse complement strand
TATCACATTTTATTCGCCTCAGTGTCTAGAGTTGATTTCATGAAAAAACCCGAACCCCCATTTTTTACCCCCAACCGGTTTCTTATGCTGTGGACACCCTGTATGAAAAGTCGAAAATTTGATCATCGATCTTCGATGTACTCGTCGCTAGTAAGACAATGTTGGTTCAACCATCTTTCTATCTCTCTCAGGTCCTGAGATATTAGGTAGTGGACATGGACAAGACTTACTGGTCATACTGTATTTATTTTGTGGTAGGAAAAAAAAGAAATAAACCACGAATTCGTGTTGAACCAAAACCACGCGGGTCAAAAATGTCAAAAATATCCTCGGGAGGGACCTCCAGGAGATACTCTCCGGAGGCGCCTCTGGAAGGGACTTGTACTAGAGCCTTTCAAAACTGTCTGGAGCTGGAGTCGGGGGGACTTTAATATGAAAATCCTGGAGCTGGAGCCAGAGCTTGGGGTACTTAAATCAAAAATCTTGGAGCTGAAGTCAGAGTCGGAGGGAGCAGAGACCCCCTTCGCGACCCTTGAAAAATTCAAGCCATTTATTTTGTACATTTTTAATTTTTTTCCAGAAGAAATACAATTTTTCAAAATTATGAAGCGTTGTTTCAAATTTTTCTAATTATTTTTTTTTCGAGTCTTCAAAAATCAATTTTTTTTTTAAATTTTAATTTCCTCAAAATTTTTTGGAATATTGGAAATTTTTGAATTTTTTTGATCTAAAATATTTCCAATTTTCCGAAATTATCAACATTTTTATGAACAAAATTTTTAAAATTTTGTGTTCACTTTTTTGAATTTTGGAAAGATATGGTTTTCAATTTTTCAATTCTGTTACCCTTCGAGAATTTTCGACAGTTTTTCACTTCTCTTGCCTTTTCAAATTATCTAAAAAAAAAAATGCCAAACGTTCGTCGATGACTTCTCAATAAACAATCCAAACCAACGACGAATATTCAGACAGAAGTGAAAAAGAAACTAGGAAGACTTTCGTACATCACTCTACGCCGGCTAGGCCACGCCGTCACAATTCAAAATCAAATAATTCTCGGTAATTTTCTGCCGCCTAAAATGTTATTCCGCTCAATCACCGCACCTATAGCACTATCCTACAGATATATAGGAAACACAAGGAAAAAAAACACTTCGGACTCTGTCCACCGTAGTATAATGAAAAAACAACTCTTCGCCGACTTTACGGTGCGTGATTTCCCTTCGAATGAATATTCTTCGCATTGTATTGTCGAGGAACTAATTGGTTACTTATGGTGAATTTTTTAAATAACGTCTCTGCAGACGCGATATAAAACGTCATTGACTTATGGTCTCCGTTGGTATTTTCATCAGGTAAAACATACAAAGAAGACTGCAGCGGTCATGGAAAGCATTTATTAGGTAAATGCAGATGCGACAGATTGTACTACGGACCGCGGTGCCAGTATCGAGATGAATGTGTGGATAATGAAGATTGCGGCGATCAAGGCCGCTGCGTCGATGTACAAGCGACGACGGCGCCGAGAAAGCAATGCTATTGCGAAGCCGGATGGTTCGGGCCGGCTTGCGCGAAAAGTGAGTACCTACTATTTGCGATAATGTCAAAAACAACAAAACATACAGCGCAGCGTTGTTTTCGCGCATTGTTAATTACATCATGATAGCATGAATGAGCGATTGCGTAAGAATATGTCCCTGCGTACATAATCTAAAAAGGAAATGTCTCGAAAGGTTTTTTTCTTCTTCGCCGATTCGGAGATGAATTGCAAGACCTACACACAAAAGTGATAACGTATGTTCATTGTTCTAACGTGATGCAAAAACGGAGCCCTTTTTTCTCCCTCTTTAGTCGCGATTGTATGCTAATTAACGTTGGTGTATTTTGAATACCTACTTCTGGTTATTTTCATTTTAATTTATTCTTTTCGTCAAATGACAAACTTACAACGTCGAAATATGTAGTACCTGTCGAGAAAAATATCGTAGACATTTTCAAATGTACCTATCTATCGCGCGAACATGTAGCCATCTGTTGGAATACACGCGCATTATGCGGCAGACATAGGTAATAGAGGTACCTGCCTACCTACGAAGATAATACGCAATCTTACAACACGTCGTGGGAATATAAGAACAATTTCGTGACAATTACAAACACCCTGTGCGCTTAGTTATTATACCGTAACAATACCATAACGCGGGCATGTAAACTAAAAAACCTATTGTGATCATTCTCGTATGTGTTCTTTCTTCTTCTCGCAGAGTCTAATTTAAAGAGCACCGATATCGACGTTAGCACGCATAATCACAGAGAACTCAAACCAGGCCTACAATTGTACTGGCGAGTGATGGTGGAAGAGAGTGAAATCGAAGTGGTACTACGCGCCAACACCACCAGCTACATCGGAATTGGATGGCGTCCCAAGGACTTGACCGCCAGTTGTCGCAACTTCCCAAAAATCGACGATCTACCCGCACCGGCCATTGCTGCCGCTCCTACCACCGTCGCAGGAGCCAAAAACTCAACCGAACCGCCCAGTAAAGCCGAACCGGCGCCAAAATCCGAGCCTGAGCCCAAAACAGAGCCCGAACCAAAATCCGAGCCCGCGCCACCTAAATCTGAACCATCGCCTGAGCCGAGGATTGAAACGAGCCCGAAACCAGAACCACCCAAGAGTAGACCCACCACTACCAAACGTAAAACAGAACCTAAACGTCCCACTCAACGTAAGAAAGAGCCTGAACCGAAAGCAGAACCTGAGCCGAAAAGTGAACCAGAGCCCAAATCGGCGCCAGAACCCAAACCAGCGCCAGAACCTAAATCAGTACCTGAACCTAAATCGGTACCTGAACCTAAATCCTTACCGGAGCCAAAAAGTGAACCTGAGCCAGAACCTACCACGATCAAACCAAAAGGAAAGAAAGAAAAAGAGCTCGAGCCCAAAAGCGAGCCAGAACCATCTAGTGAACCGGAACCATCCAGCGAGCCTGAACCTAAAAGTGAACCAGAGCCCACAGCTGAGCCGACAACTCCATCTACTACTACTCAACCTCCTGTTACCACGAAGAGACCGTTGTTTAGACCACGTTTGCCGTTCAAACCTCAACCGAAGAATGCTCAAAACAGAGTGGTTAGAAATGGCGATAGTACCGAGCAGACTGATAGTGTTCCTGCAAGTGTTTCGTTCAGGGTTAGCTCTAAACAAGGTAGGTGATCGATTTTTTGAATTCGTTTCTGCAGATATGTCAACAATTATTTTGGAGAAAACTGTCGATCTCACGTTATAATCATATTTTAGGTGCTGCTTCGAACCCAAGAGGTAAACGTCATACCAGGTTTAATGGTGAGTATCTCATTTTAAGTAAATTTTTTTCAAAAAATTTTTTAAACTAAAAAATATTTGAATTTTTTTCCTAATTTTTCTTAAAATGAAAATTAATTACTTACCAATTTTTTTGAAAAAAGTTTCATCAGAATTGTTTGAAAAATATTTTAAAAATGAAAGTAATATTTTCAAAGAAAACATCGAAACGTATTTACGAATGTTTATCACTTCGTTTCAAAGTGAAATTAATTTAAAATATTCAAAATTCAAAAAAAAAACATCCGATTTATCATACCTTTGATAATTTTAAGCCTAAAAACCGGTTTCTCGATTCGATTAGCACGCAGTTTGTTCTTGCCCAGGTGAGATAAATCGATTTATTTGACAAATTAGCCGAACAAGGAACATCAGAAGGCTTGTTTTTAATTTACATCCTAAATTAGTGTATTGAAAGTTGAAAAAATAAACCAACACGAGCTCGTGAACCAAACATTCATTGCTGGAAATTTTTTGTCATTAAATTTTCGTTGGGAAATTGTTGATAATGGAATTTTCCAATTTTTAGAAAAATTATCGCTAGAAGTTGAGCCGGAACCAGAGCCGAAATCCGAACCAGAACCTAAATCGGAGCCTGAGCCAGAACCGAAGTCGAAATCCGACCCTAAAGCGGAACCAGAACCGAAATCAGAGCCCGAGCCGAAATCTGAGCCCGAGCCGAAGACAGAGCCGGAGCCCAAATCAAAACCAGAGCCTTCCGCTGTTCCTGAACCTAGTGCCAAGTCTGGCAAAGAAAAAGCAACCATATCTAAAGATTCTCAAGCTGAAAGTGAGTCTGATTACTTCCTGTAGAATGTATCAATTTACATGGGTATTTAAGGAGAAAAATCCACTAATTTGAGAGAAGACCTGATGGAAAGTTAACAAACAGGTAGTTGAAATCGCGCTCGAGAACACGATGATTATTCGTGATTTTCATTCGATAATGAAAATTTGCTCGCGGCGAAGGGTTGCTGTATGCGGGCATTTTACTCGGACACGAACAGGTGTCCATCACGCACCTTTTATACAATAAACACCACAACGCAATGAAATGCAAAACATGTCGATACGTCTAGTTAAAAAAAAAAATCATGGACGTGGACGCGAGCGAAGAATTATTATGAGAAAATTATCTTGTTTCTTGTCGCGCTTATGCTGCATGTATACCCAGTACCTACCTACCTATACTTCGACGGTACAATGTACATGTATCTATTGTTCGACGCGGGTTATTGTAACGTTTTAAATTTATTTAAAAACTTACCTAGCGTGGATTTAATGGCTCGCCGAGGAAACGGTTGATTTACGCGCGCGTGATGCAATTATACGAGAGTCGTGTACGCAGTTCGCGTAGGCAGGGTTTTAGGGAATTTTAGGCGATACCGCGTGCCTTTGCGATGTGTATTATGTGTGAAGAAGGAGCAGCAGATTTTCACGTTTATAATGACCGGTAAATACTATAATCGAGGTATTTTTGCAGACTTTTTGCCATACACGCCGCGCCATGATTTCAGCCCGATGGATTGCACTGATATGGTAATAGGTACGGCCAGAGGAAGTACTAGTCGCATTTGGGATTATTATACCAGGGATAGGTGAGTGTAATTTTGATCTTAATGGATTTTCTGAACCAAGCAATGTAATCGCTTTGGATTCGAGATGAGCAAAATTAATTTATTTAAAATAGTTTTTTCATTTTTTTCTAAAATTGCGATGGAAATTTTTCGCAGGTCAACGCCTCGTGTTGATTCGTTCTGGGGAGGAAGAAACGATTTGATCGCTGCCGTCGGTTCCGAAGTTGATGGAATTACCACCATAATTTTCAGAAAGAAATTGAAAAGTAATTACGAGTATTTAACCTGTTATTTTCTGCTTTTTCTGCTTGAAAGGGTCAGTGCTTCAGTTGGAAATTTATGTTTGATATCGGGGGGGGGGGGGGGGGGGGGGGGGGGGGGGGGGGGGCGTTTACAAAATCGTCGCCCAAAGTTTCCAAAATGCTGCTAATTCAGCAAAAAATTGTTCAAAAGTTTTGAAATTTTTTTGTAGGTTCGTCTAATCCTCTTGAATCTATTTTTAATAATGAGACATTTTAAACTAAAGGGCATAGGGAGACAAGCATGGTGAATTTGCCCCGGATCCCTCCGGGACAAATTCACCATGCTTGTCTCCCTATGCCCTTTGATGAAAAATGATGAAATTGAGCAATTGAGGAAAAACACATTTGTGCCTCCCCCGTACTTATGCTGAGGGTGTAAATTTTTTTTCGATTTTTTTTTTTTTCATTTTTAGAGCAGGTTTCATCAAAAATCAGCCGTTTGATTCAAAATCTAAAAAATTTTCAATTCTTCTAATTATTTTAAAAGAATTAAAAATTTATATTCTTGAAAAAAAAAAAT
This sequence comes from Paracoccus marginatus, assembly GCA_900065295.1. Classification (NCBI taxonomy): domain Eukaryota; kingdom Metazoa; phylum Arthropoda; class Insecta; order Hemiptera; family Pseudococcidae; genus Paracoccus; species Paracoccus marginatus. The sequence continues at coordinate 26,474 of FIZT01024716.1, read as the reverse complement.
TAATTAAAAATTAAAATTTGTTTTTGAACCAAAATTTGGAAGATATAATATATTAAAAGAAGTATAAAAACTGATACTACGACAAAGTAGTTGAAGCCTATCCCAGAATACTATTGACATTTTTCGTTCGAAATCCCAGGCACCGAACCAACGGACCACAGCATCGAAGACGAAGCAATGCACGTAATTTGGGCGGTCGGACAAGATAGCAAACAGTACAAACACTTCCCCAAATCGGGTCTGGAACGCGACAATGCCTCCACGAAAGACTTCTACCGCGCGGACGAGTTGAAATATCACGGACACGGTGACCAACGCGGCGTCACAACGATTAATTTTTTTAGTACGTCACTGTCATTTGTTTTCTACACCCATTAATTAAAAAAAAACTCAATTTTCAAGGTGTTTTAAAATAATTATACGTCGAATTTCCATCTTAGGTGAAAAGCAAGAACCGATCCACGAGTCAAAAAACGTCACAGTCGAAGAGTCGAGTAAACCGGCGGTCGTCCCTGTGAATACCTGTCGAGGAGAATGGAGTACTCCGAAAAATTGCAACTTGAGCAAAGGTCAATGCGAATACCATATACAATGGGGCTATTCTTCTCGCACCGATTACATAACTTTCACCATTACGACGACTCGTACAGCCGCCTGGACTGGTGTAGGTTTTTCAGACGATCACAAAATGGTAATTTTTCTTATTTATTATTAGTCATTGTACATAGGTACGTAAGTTGCACCTAATATTTATGCTTGGAAAGGAATTTATGAACTTGAAAAAATATTCTTTTGTTTAGTCTCAAACGGACGCTATTCTCGGCTGGGTAGATCCGCAAAATGGTAGAGCTTTTGTGATGGATACGTGGATCAGTGGTTATAATGCCCCGATCATCGATGCCGACCAGGATGTGTATAATTATACTGGCCAGATTAAGGATGGATTAATGACGTTGACTTTCTCGAGGAAAAGAACTACTAGTGATACCAAAGTACGTAGGCGAATAAAAATTTTCCCAGGTATGAGGTAAACTTTCACGTTAATTTGTGACGTGATTTTTGCAGGATTTTTCATTCACCGACGATAAATGCTACTATTTTATGTACCCTATCAGAGGAGGAGGATTTAATGCGATAAATAAGAAAATTAAAAAACACGAATCTGTACCTTTAGTTTCGTCTCAACGAATTTGTTTTAGACAGTGCCCAACAGGTAATGCATAATTCGCCTTGTAACGACTATACTTGAAATAAAAATTATAATAACGTTGAATAATTTCTACAGACGAAGAAATAGCGATCGAAGAAAAGCCTAAATTAGTCTACAACGTACAAGTGAAGTTACTAAACGTTGGCGAGAATTTCCACGCGCCTTCTCCAGGATCGCATGATTTCGATATTTTAGCAAACACGATCACCAATGGATTCAAAAAGAAGTTGGCTAAATTCCCAGGATTCCAAAAAATGGATATACTACAGTTCTCGCAGTAAGTTATCGAAGGGATTTATTTTGATTCTGACATGACTATTCGAATCTTGTTTATTTAGTTGCCAGGGCAATAAAAACGAGAACACTCGACTTTAATTTATTTGTAGTTACCAGACGGAAAATTTATTTGTAGTTACCAGACGGAAAATTTTATCTTAAAAAATGGACACTTTTAAAGGAATAATCAGTGTTAAAAATTTGATCGATATTTTAAAAGAACAACTGGAATGCTCCGAAGATGAACTGGATTTCAAAAATGTAACCAGTATCGACTTGGAATTCAAGGAAATCGTGAAAATCACATGTCTATGGCCGTTGACCAACTTGACCCGGTTGAATTTATCGAACAACTCTTTGAAACGTATCGAAAATCTGGACGCATTGGTGAACTTGACGGATTTGGATTTATCTTTCAACGAAATATCTAAAATAGAAAACATTCACAAGTTGATCAAATTGGAAACACTATCGCTTTACTGGAACTACATCGAACAGGTTGAAAATTTAGACTGTCTCGATAATTTGAAAATTTTCAACATCGGTAAGAATAAAATTAGCGCCGAAAATCTGCACGTTTACTTGCGAAAATTCGCCAATTTACGTTCGTTGGCCATAGAAGAGAATCCATTCGCAGATATGGCCATTGTCGAAGAACTAATCATCGCTTTCGTGCCTAAATTGACCTTCCTCAATTATAAAAAAGTAACGTTGCAACAAAAATATATTTTTTCCACTAAATACAAATTGGATATTGGCCGACTGAAGAAAATCGAGATGATGGAGCTGCAAGAGCAAAAAAGACACGAAAGAGAGGCTTCGAAAAAGGCCTCATTTGGCGATATAATCACCGGAGAAGAATTTTACGAAGGAATGTTCTCTTCTGAAAATCGAATCTTGTTGAAATTCACCGAGCTAGGCGAAGACTTCGCGTACTTGAATCACAATTTGAAGAAAAAACTGGCGAATTTTTTTCAAAACGTGCAAACTTTATTAGAAACCAGTCATTCGGAAACGAAAAGTACGCTGCAGCAGTACATCGAGGACGTTTTAGAACTGGAAAATAAAAGCGTTATGGTGAAAAGGAGCATAATAAAGAATAGCATTCCTCTAATAAAATCAGAGGAAATATCATTGGGAGAGGACAAGCAATCAGAAATCACATCAATTTTGTTCAGTTTACGAATCAAGTTGTTGGCTGAAGAGTGCGATATGCATAGTCGTTTTGAAAATCATCTCGAAAAATTAGAAAACGATATGGAAACCAGAACTAACGAATTGGTTCGTCAAATTGATGGTGTTTTTGAGAATATATCCGCCGAAGAGAATAATTACGTTTTATTGATGTTTAAAAATATTCAAAAGAAAATGAAAAGTTCTGTAATGAAGGATATTTTGAACGAGCGAGAAATGATTTTATTCGTCGATGAACATTCTATCGATAGATTTTCCGAAAAGTTTCTAAATTATAATACTGAACTTCTAAACGAAACCAGAATGAAAATCGTTCACCGAGTCAAGAATTGGAGAATTCATCCGGAATTTAAAAATTTAGAAGAGAAGAAAATTCTGAGACACAGAAAAGCTGTTGCTGAGATCATAGAATGTATCGAAATACTTCAAAATGATGAACTTATCACCGTTTAGTTTTTCTTTTATCTTGCCTAAGTAGGAAAGATTATCAACCGCTCGAGATTGATTTTTTACCCAATTTAATGATTTTTTTTTTTCTAATTTCAGAGAAGGTAGTAACGTGGTCACCGATATGAACGTTCAAATTGACGAACAGCAGTACGAAAGCAGAGGACGATCTTTGGCCAATGATAATCCGTCTGAAGAATTAGAAACACTATTAAAAGAAACTGTCTCCGGAGGTAGCGTTGGAGCTTTAACATTAGACAAACAATATTTGAAATTCCAACCGGCTCAATGTAAGAAGATCTGACTTATATTTTTTTTTTTAAATTACCATTCAATTTTCTCAAAATAACAACCGATATTTTCAGTACGAAGCGTATCTCCCGACGAGAGCAAAGAATCCGGTGGTATTTTCATGTCGATCACAAAGCTGTGGATAGTCGTTGGCTGCATAGCTGCCCTAGTGATAATCGCCATAATACAAGCAGGCTGCACGATTTACCGCACCAGTCGAAAACCAGTTAAACACAACAAAGTAAGCATCTAAAATGAAGACGCTAGCTGGAGAATTTTTTTTAATATCACTAGATCATCTTTTTCCAGGAGCACATGGTGCCTAGCTCGGCGTGGAAGGATTATTCCACCGCGAGTACGAATTACGCCTTCGACGCTTTCGAATCTGAAGAAAAGCAACCCGGCTCTCTAAATCACCACACCAACGGCTCGTCCCGTTCCACGATACCGATCAGAGACAAGCACATGTCGCCAGCGATGGCCGCGTACCACGCGAATAACGGCGCGAGTGGACACTACGGCGATATTAGATCGCTGCATAGGTCACGCGAACGTAACGGAGTTAGTCACCATCCTCAGGAAAGGAGCACGTATTCGCTACCCAGACCGCCTCAGCAGCCGCCTCCGCAGCCGCCTCATCATAACGGATATTATACCCAGCGTCCGAATAGACAGCATTCCGACAATCTACAGCCTGACTTTTATTTCATGCCATCCCAGAGGAAATATTCCGGTGAAGTTGTAAGAGTTTACGTTGATTATAATACAAACCCCAGGAAATAATTTTAAGCCTGTACATATTAAATTTATACATCTAGACTGAATGCATCTACCTACGTCTAAACTTTAAAATACCTACGAGAGAAATATTTACAATTTGAACCGTTACCCATACATGTTATCCTTATTTTGCAGTACTGAAAACCGTTCACAAACTTCGACCGTACTAATTCAGCCTCGTTGTAGAAGTTGAAATTCCATGTACCACACACACATAAGCAGCTGGCAGGCAATTTTTATTGAGTGATTTTTTATATCTCGCGCCATCAGAAGTGTTCAATTTTATTATCTACTTGTATAGTTGAAAGAAAATCTAACAATTCTGATGCTTCAGTTGCTTTTAAAAAATTTGCTTTTAAAAAAATCATGCTTCAGGATCAGTAGTATTTGGGTTTCGGGTTAGAGGAAAAATTTTAATAAAAATTGCATGTTATTCGTAAAGTAGTAGTTTTGGATTCGTTTACGAGGCGAAATTATCTAATAGGTGAATGTTGTGGACCTGGAAAGTGTGGTGTATTTGTTCCTATAGCTAAGTTGTTGATGTTTTTTTTTTCTAGTGCCAAAGCTGCAAATACGCGTAGGATTATCTACTTAAATTTTTTACCGAACCAGAACCTTGTGTAAATATTTCCCCCCAAAAAAATGCAAGTACCCTAAGTTTGGTATCATCGATTACCAGTAGAATTTTGTACATAATATTAACACGAAGGCATTTTTTAAAAACTTATTTAACCAATGGCAGGTTGTTTATTGCGCTACGAAGTTGCATTTTTAAATTATAACATTTTTGTAAATACATTTTAGGCTATTTAAACATTCTAAGTCAAAATTATCCGTTAATTTTGTACATGTTGTAAATAATGTATTATATTTTCATCTTTGTAAATAATACTACTAGTACCTCGAATATTTTTTTTTATTGTTTTGTATGTGAATATCGTTTTGTATTTCATTTTATAAAAATAAATAGCAAATAATTTTTGTTTTAGATTTATCGTTTTTTATTTATTTCCCCCCCCCCCCCCCCCC
>FIZT01024716.1:0-21223 GCA_900065295.1 Paracoccus marginatus | reverse complement strand
AAAAAAAAAAAAAAAAAATTTTTTTTTTTATTTTTTTTTTTTTTTTTTTTTTCCCCCCCCCCCCCCCCCCCAGAAAACATAAAAAAATTACCTCCACGATAAGATTTTATTGGTAGGCATTCTTGAATTCTATTCCATCGCACTCCAAAACGTTTGACTCATCCCCAGTTTCGTTGATTGTGAACTTAGCCTAGAAAATTAAAATTAATTTAGCACAAATTTTTCAACAATTGCGTAGTTTTTCAAGTTACAACCTTGGTCAGCTTTTCGGCGATATAAATTGCAGTCTTCGTGTGCTGTGTAATAGGTCCGCATTTGACTACTGATTTACCACTAGCCAATGCCATGAGTATCACTATCTAAAAGACAAATCAAACCGCTTAGTTTTCAGCTGATATATTAATTTTCAAACTCTTTAGAAGTACTAGAAATTACTTGATCTTGAGCGTGTGAGTCTACACAACATTCTTGTTTTAACGAAGTAGCAAGTTCATTGGCAGCTTTTAATCCTACTTGATTAGGAGACAAGCCTCTACTGCCTAAGGCTGAAGAACCTAAAATACATCCCGTGTCTGTTTCGGCGAATAACCTACAAAGATAATTGAAATTTATTTTTCACTTCGCCATTAGTAGGTACTTGATGAGATCACAAGATGACTTACACGATCCCAGACCCATTACCGAAGGATTCGTTGGGTGCTTCTTTGACTACTTTGATATCGAATGGTACGGATGCAGGTACTACGCTTCGTAACGTTTTTTCGGCAGCGTTAGCCATTTCTTGACTCAACTATCATTTAATATTTTGACTATGAGTATAGAAATGATGTAATTCGAGTACTGCATTAAAGATATGATATCGTACGTGCAATGGTAGAGTTCCGGCTACGTAAGATCTTCCATAAATACGTTTCACGGTTCCGAATAAAGTCATATTTACTGGATCGAGAATCTTAACGGGAGGTATTTGTACTTCTACTTCTCCTCCGCCTTTGGGATAGTAACCCCTACAAATAAAATGAAAAAGTTATAAGATGCAATACCGGTGAAAGTTGGCGTTGCTCGCGCTTACCTTCGTATCACTGTGCACTCGCAATTGCCACCAAATTTTCTCAAAATAGGAAAAAACACCTGCAATGATTTGTATTACGACGTTAATTGAGGCACAGAATTACATAAGCTAGCGCGTTGACGTACATTTATCGTGTAATCTATTGGCGGTGCCATATCAGCATTAGTTCCTCCTTTTAATCGCAAAGTAGAAGACGAAGGGCCGAATAAGGCTATGGGTAGAGCTACCTGTAACAAGAGACCAATGCTTCTGCAATTGGCAAAATCTAAACCAATTAGAAATAATAAGAATAAAATTGATCTCATTTTGAAAATGTCAAAATTTACCCTGCTGTTTGTGTGTCTGCTACGAATTTACCAGATCTGAGGCTACCCGGATGAAATTCTATTTCTTTCGATTGTATTACAGCACCCGTTAAACTACCTCCGCACATTTCGTTAGCCATTATAATTCCTGAAATTATTTCAAGATTGGAATTGAAACGGTGAATCGCACATTTCGTCATTTCATAATTAAAAGTTACCTTTCAGGTGCTGAGGCATTAATCCTCCTTTGCTTCTATTAGCTCTGATTTTATTTATTTTGATGGATTTTCTTAATAGAGTACTCAGAGTCATGGCTAACCGTAATATTTGTCCACCCTAAAAAATCATACAATAGCATCGTTCAAGTTTTAATAGCTTTCAATGTACTGAAGTATCTGAGTGGTCTATAATGTAGAAATGTTTTTTTTTTAGAAAATTAAGATGTACAGCTTACTCCTTCCAGAACGCTTCCATCAATTTCAATCACTTCAGTCATACTTTCGGAGTTGTATAGTTTGATATATAATTGAAACCAATGCAATCGGCGATCACAAAAATCGTATGTTCTCTAGGATACTGCAAAATACAAAATTCAAACAGAATTATAGGTTAGTAATCAACGTTAAAAGAGTTGAATTGACTTATTTAATCACTTCCAGTTCAGATGATGAGCAACATGAAGGAAGTTGTGAATGTGAGAGATATCAGTACTTACTTGTACTTCACGATTACGCTTCAAAAATTGCAGTGAGTTGAGCAATATTTTTGTTAGATAGCAGGAAGGTAGTTGAGAAAGAGCAACGAATTGTGATGATTCCTCCCTAAAATTTTCATTTTACTTTACGCTAACGTCCTTATTGTTACCTCATTAAACAGAAAATAACTTCATTTTTCTAATTACACTCAGCTGAACTAAAATATACGCCAAAAGAAATGAGCCGGTATGCAGAAACTTGAAAAAATATGAAAAATAAAATAAATCGAAAAAGTTGTACTCCGTACCGCATAGATAGATAAGAATGCCAGTGTTGTTCGCCGAATTGTACAAATTACCTATCTTGGTAAAAAACTATCGATAGGTACCTAAAATGTAGGTGGATTTAAAAACAATTTTATTTCAATTTCCCGTGAAATTGAAACTATATCGTTTCATTATTACCTTCTTTGTGATAAAAATTGAATAGAAAGTTACTTTATAAGCCGCAAAATCTTCACTTAACGTTGAACATTTAAAATTCACTCGAAAGATAAATTTCCCTACTACAGTCGACATTTCTTTCAATTTATAATATCTTTGACTTCTGAAAATTTGTGTTTTCATTTATGATATCTTCGGTAGAGATATGGGTACTTACTACACTGCACCCTTTGCTAGTTCGCTGTTTTTAATAAATCGTTGATGTTCAATTTGGAAGAACAAGTGCGCGTATTGTTTCCAAATATCAATGCAAGGAATTTCCTAATTACTTAGGTAAGCCTAACTACCGTTGTTATCTTACGATTTATTTATAATGTTTGAACAAAATATGTTTAGTTTATTACCGGCCTACGAACTGAAGTTAGCGACTAAGCATTTCCTAGTGTTTTGGTGCTACCAGTACTCCCTCAATGATTAGGTATGCGTGTGTTCTGAAACGTTGACGAAAATTCATTTATCGTTGTTGTGATCCATAAAATTCAATTCGATCAGACAAACCACTGCTGAGTATATAAAACATGCCGCCCAACTGATGCAATAGTTGGAATACGCAAAAGGCACATTGATAGGGAAATGCGGCTTCAAGTGTCAAGGTTATTTTTTTCTATGTAGATGTGTCAACTCTCGAACAATATTAAAATTTTGTTTCTCATTATTGGAGGTGATTGTGTTAAGGGAAACACTCGATCGATGTTGATATGCTGGTAAACCCTTCAGTATTTAATTAAGTCGCTAATATTATTTTGAGTTGAATGGTAAAGTTGAAATTTTACGGTGATTTTTTTTTTTGGCTTGCACGCAACTTTCAGTAGAATTTTTTCGTACTGGTCTGGTATTATATTAGTTTTTCAACCTTCCTTCGATATCCATATTCCACAGTATCAATGTACTAAACTTGATCATTCAGTTGCTGTTCACTCGATATTGTTTTTTCGCATGTGTTTTGGAGTCTGTTTACTTACAATTTGTTTTAAAATAATGTATTGCTTATCAGGAAATGGCGAGCGATACCTCCGCAGGTGAAACCGAAACGTGCTCTAGTGATCTCTCAACTGAAGAAAAACCTAACACATCGTTGACTGCGTCGATCGACTTTTCAATAAAGGTAAATTTCTCACCCGGTATCGTACATAGTATGTGTTATTTGTTATTATTTATAATATGCCTTGAATAATCAAATATAGACGTTCGCAAGCGTACTATCAATGTGCATTGAAGAAAGCTGGCATGACATTTTTTTTTAAAATACTTAATTTTGTGATACTAGTGTATTGTTTTACTCTTAAGTCTGAAATCGATATAGTAATTTACACTATGCCGTAACCAGCATGCACTCATAATGTATTGCGCAATAATTAGTTCGGTGTTACAATGAAGATGTCGCTTTAGGTTTACGTGCTTGTGAATTGAAGATGTTAATATTAATCGAATGAGTTTTTGTGTTCATTTGTATTTCTCATTATACAGTTTGTAGTAGTACTTGATAGGCAACCGAACATTTTATTTTTTTTTATACATCTTAAATACCATCTCGTTCTTGCTGTGAGTAAGTAATGATTTTTTGTATATTCTTTGTTTCAGGAGGATAGTAACGATACCACAGAAGCAGAAAATACTTCGGAAACATTGGAGAAAACAACAGAATATCCAGATGACTGCAATACCGATGTAAAAGCGCTAAAATTTGTTGTATCAGATCCGATTCACATCGAGGTTCCTCAGGACGATGATGTTTCTAGAGAAGTTGTCACTAAAAATGATTCTAAAAGCGCGTTATTAGATATTCATGATATTCAAATTATAGACGATCTTCCTGATAAACAAGAACCATTGAAAAACAACAGTAATGATGCTTTTAGTATCAGTGATGGCAGCTGTGGTGAAAAATCTGCCGATGAAACCGATATGCCGAACGACTCCATTTCTAAGAAGCCTACCATCGTCGTTAACGATGACGACGTCGTAACGAGTAATTCTGGTATTACCTTAAATCCTAACAACGTAATGCTTCTGAATCCGAAGAATAACATTACGGACAAGCAAATTTTAAGTAACGATTTATTGAAAGGACAACGAGTATTCATACTCAATGGTAACGTAATTTCTAAAGAAGAAGTAGAAAAGACAAAGCCCGATAATATAAATATTATTTGCGTGTCAAACAATTTGGGTGATATAATTACCAATATGAAAGGCGACGCGGTCAATTCCGCGTCATCAGGTAAATCTGTACTGACTTCAGAAGCTACCGACAGGTCCGTTATTGTGAAGAGTATAGAGAAAATTATGCAAACTCATCAGAGCGCTGTACCAACGATAACCGCTAACGGCCCTAAATTTATTCAAATAACGCAAGGAAATTACAAGCCGATCACTCCTAAAATCAGCGTTAGCACCGGCTCAGCACCGATGATTACAATTCCAAAAATGATAGCTCCTAAACCAACTGCTCTGATCGCGAACGTGAGTAATGAAATTTTGCGAACGAAATTATTTGAAAATGAAGTTACGTCAACCAGTCCTACTCAAATTACCGAATCGTCCCCTGTGGTCAAAAAACCTACTTCGTTGGGTGTTATGAAAAAAGAAAACGAAGTTGAGTCTCCGGCTATTGCTCGAGCGAGAAATGAATTCAATAAATGTCGGAAAAAATTGATAGAAGCTGCTATTCATCCTCAATTACCAACTTATAAACCTCCTGTGACTTACGAAGGGCCTATTTATTCCTGCGAAGAATGTGATGATACGTGAGTATTATTTATTCACATTCTGTTAAGATGAGAAAAATACTTGATTTGTTCGTTGAAACAAACCAAATAGCACCATTTATTTTATGAAATATTTACGTGGTCGTTTTGATTTTTTGTTGCAGATTCTCGTGCACAGACAGTTTGAAAAATCACAAAAACCGCCGAAGTGTTCTATTCACCTATAATTGCCCGCCTTGCAACTGTACGTTGGAATTCTACAACCGCTGTACCTTCTTACTACACGTGCGCTCGCACGATGCCGCTGTAAAAGCATGTTACCTTACCATTTCAACGATACCTTCGGATAAGCTCAATTTCAAACTGCTGCAGCAAGACGAAGTTGAAACCGAAATTCCTCAGCACCCCGAGAAGCCTGTTCAACGCGCTAAAGAGCGCGTCCCTTCGTTTAGAATTAATGAAGAAAATAACGATTCTGCACCCAAAACAGATATCAAAGAAAATGGTACCGATAAATCCAAACCTGTTTCAAATTCATCCGATAAAAATGGCGTTTTGAGAAATTTCGATTTTATAAAATCCCTTCGTAAGAATAAGTTTGAAGCATATCTGCAGAATACAGACCGTATGAAAAAATTTGCGGCGAAAAAACCTGTCGAGAAGAAATCCGAATCGGAGTCGAGCATGTCAGACGATTCATCCGACGACGAAAATGAAAGCGTTACTTCGCAAGAAACGTCAAATGATACCAGTTCTTTGAATGGTTCCGCTGGTACGTCTCAGTTGAAATACTTCCTTACGACGAACGACCATACCATTAATAGTCCATTGAAACGACCTACCGAAAATAATCAACCAAGCACCGAAGAGACCGCTAATAAAAAACGTAAAGTTCACGAACCTCTGATTAAAGATGCTGAACCTCGGACTGTATCCGAATCATCGAAAATCAAGCATACTCCGACTATTATCAGAGCTAAACCGGGTCCGCTAAAACCTGATTCTGCTGTTGAGAAACCCTCCGACGAAATCGCACTTAGAAGTTCAAGTGACGAAGAAGACGAATCGGAAATGGACGATAACTCGGAGGAGAACAAGACTGTCATATGTCGCGAGTGTAGAACCGAAGTGACGAATTTGAATAAGCATATTCGAGCAGAAAACAAGCCGCTGAAAAAGTTTTTATGCGAGTTGTGCAAATTTTTCAGCCCAACCCAGTGCGCTATGACAGCTCATATGCGTATGCATTCGAAATCTCAGCCGTATATTTGTCCCGATTGCGGATTCTATTTCAACACCTACGAAACTTTCCAAACTCACATTAAGCAAGTTTGTTACTACGATTACAAGTCTATTCGTTTCGAATGTCCGGAATGTTCTTTGCTTAAACCGTCGGTACAGGCGTTTTCCGATCATTTGAAACGTTGCCATACTAGAGATGTGTTCAAATGTAGTTTATGTATAACGTCTTCTTATTCGACTAAAGTTGTCGAGATACATATGAAAAAGAAGCACGTCGGAGAAGAAGGTAGTGTCTTGGAAGGATACCGGTGTATGCTGTGCCCTAATATTTTGATCTCGAAAAAATCCATCGATACGCATATCAGCAAACACGTATTCAGTTTGAAGCATTTACGATACGTGTACATTTGTAAACGATGCAAAAAGTACGCCACTGGAAAAAGAAATAAATTCGTGCTGCATATGAACGAATGCGAAGAAAAGAAAAAGGAAAACACCGTTAAACCTAAAGATAAAGAAAAAACAGCGTCGAGTAAATCAGTCGCTATCAAAACTATGAGTACGGGTAAACCGCGTCGTAGTCGTCCCTCGAAATCTCCAGGTAAAAAAGACGTCATCGTAGTAGAAGAAAAAGATCCGCTGTCCGTCGAAGATTGGGAAGCAGATAAGTTGAAGGCGCAGTACGTACCAAAAACGAAAATCTGTGTAATGTGTCGTTCGGCTGACATCAGCAGTAGATCGAATTCCTTATTCTGTAACACTTGCGTATGCTCGGTGAACGCCGACGATACAGCTTCCGAGTCCTCGGAAGGTAGGCACGACTCCGGTCGACCGAAGCGTAAATTTAAATGCCGATTATGCAAGCAGTTCATGAATAAAGATTGGGCCACCATTACCAAACACTACGAACAAAACCATTACTCCGATTTGAACGCGAAAAGTGAAACGAAATCGAGGCAGCCCAAAGACAAAGAAACCGAAAGTAAAAAATCCGATAAACCTGACAAATCTGAAAAATTTGACCACAGTACCCCGGTAAATATTATTAAAAAACGTCGCCTTTCTACTAAAGACGTTCCTGTGACGAAATCTCCGAAAATCGAAGAAATAATAATACCCACTTCATCGCCGCCCAGCTCGTATAAATGTGTCAACTGTGCATTTTCTGTTGATAGTCGTGAAGAATTCCAGACTCATATTGTTACTCATAAAGATCCAAACCATATTCAATGTCCAGAATGCGGCGAGTGTTTCGTAGTTGGTACCACGCTAGCTAAACATCTGCTCATCAAACACGATGTTCGTAATCTGAGGAAATACTTCATCGAAAATAATCTAATGAAAAAAGAAGACCTGCCTGAGTGCAGAAAAGTGCTAGAAAATCAATGCGAGGTTTGTTTAATGAAACTGGATACGAAGCAAAACTACGATAAACATATTCGCACCCACGGAATGGCTTTCGTCGCGCTGCAAAGTCGCGCCAAAGATGATAAGAGTCCTCGTGGCTAGTAAAATTATGCGTTATTTTTTATAACAAGTTGATGAAAATTGAATGAGGCTTGTTTCTCATTCTACCCGCTGATTCGTAATCGTTATGTCCCAATTTTTTTTCTAGTTTTCTGTGTTTTGAAACACTCAACTAAGAGTACGTCGTGTCATTTTTTTTACACCATTTTGTTGATTTATTTTGTCGCTCGAGGAAATGTTTGCTTTTTTTCAAGTTTGATTCACGTATGTATTATTGATTATTTCTAAGAGAATGATTTTTTTTTTCATTAGTACCATAATTGCATTTTTATTGAGATTTTTTTTAGAGTAGGTTGAAGTTGACTGTTCGTGACGACCTGTTGCAATATTGTTTACTTTTCTTTTTTGAATATTACAACATTGAGATTTTTCTATTGTATAAATGCAGTATTGTACGCTAATACAGTAAAAGCGTTTGAAATGCGAATTGGAATTTTTATTTTCAACAAAAAGAATTAAGTTTTTCATCACATAATCGGAGCTCAATTGATTTGCATTCGTTCAACAAAATTATTATTTTTAAAAGAGGAAAGATTTTTGTAAAATAAATACTTAGTAAAATAATATCAAACTCTTAACAGCGTATAAAAACATACAAAAAACGTCACAATTTACGAAAGGAAATGTTTTCTTACATGCTTTTCATCTGGCTCATTAATTCTTCCAAACTTTGATCTGTTTCTTTTACCGTAACACCTTCCATATTATTATCAGCAGCTGGAAGTGAAAATTTTACTCCGTCCCCAGCACAATAGGCTGTATCGTCTTTCTCAAAACTTTGCTGACTCACGACTTCGATGCCTAAAAAATGAAAATGATCAACGAACGAAAACCAGACAAAAAATAAAATGCACGGAGATTCGCAGTTACCGTAAATATTGTCTTCGTGGATAATTTTTTCTGGTTCTGATGGTAAATTCTTTGCTTCACTCACCGGCTTCTTAGCCAACTTCAGTTGATATTCTTCTTGTCTTTTGACGCAGAAATTATCCGAACAAGTTGGATTCGGCTGAAGTGGCATTTTGGGGAAAAAGTCATTCAACGCATTGTACCCCAGATAAGGAGACACTTCGCCAAAATTCAATAATTTTCTGTAAATATTACGAATGTAATTTTTCGTGACTTTTGTACAAAAGGTAGAGGTAGAGATGGAGTTGGATCTCACTTTAATACGTTTTGAACTAAAAATCCTGCAACAATCGCCATGGTTGTGGGAAGACTGGCAGCGCAGACGCCATCCTTTTTTAATGTTTTTTCATCTATACTCGAAGCAACAATCAGAGGAGGAGCGCACTGAAACATGGGAGTTTCGAAGATCATTAAATGTACGCACATTTGGGTGAATACACGAAAATGAATGGTACTTACAGCAAAGCAAGCTGTTTCTCCAGGATTAACATATTGAATATGGCCCGATACAGCATTTTCCGATACTCCTGACTCAAACCAAGGTAACCCCAGTTCGTTGCAAGCAGTATTTATGGTAAGTCGTCCTTCGTAATTGTCTACGCAACTTAGAACTAAATCGACCCTGTCATCCTTCAGACTACCAGTTCTACAAATGATAGTTGTATTAGATTATGAAGGGTATATGCTACATTACGAACAGAAGGTTATACGCTAGATGAAGCTTACTCCAATGTATTTTTAAAAATTTCAAAATTATCTACGGTGGTGATGTTCATATTGTACGGTTTGATAACAACGGTGGGATTGATATAATTGAGAGTCTTGGCCGCAGCATTTACTTTGTACATTCCTGATTGTTGAGGCATATAAAACATTCGATTCATATTAGCCAATTCAACGGTATCGTAATCGAAAAGTAGTAGCTGAAACATGAAAATCGAAAATGTTTATTGCACGAGTTCTGTTAGCAATCTGAAGCAACACGTATACTCGCAAATACAAACTTTTCCAATTCCGCATCGAGTTAGCATTTCTGCAGCTACACTGCCAACGCCTCCGACACCGACAATAGCTACCGTATAATCTCTGATTTTTTCATAATTTTCAACAATTCCCATTCGTTTCAAAGCCATTAGACGACTGAAATGACAGAACTTTTAGTAACGAGATTCATGTTGAAAGACGGCCAAATTAGAATGATTTGGATTTATTTACCTGTACGGATTACTGTCTTTGACTTCATCCGACATCGTAGCCGAAATGGTAGCGGTTACTTCTTTTTTATCGTCGATGTCTGCGAGGTTATCTTGGAATATTTCTCTCAAAGCTTGGATTCTTACCTTCAATTCTTCTAACGACTCCATGGTTCAGATGAATATGTTGGGTGATGCTAAAAAGACGAATGTTGGGAAGGTTATAACAGAAATAAAAATACGATTGAATTTTTAAAAATAATTAAAATGCAATAAATTAAAATGAAACGATTAAATTAGCGATGTTATCAGCGTCTGTTAAATGAACGCTGTTGAGTGTTGATGTTCAAGTTTTCACATGTAAATACGTGGAATTTTTCGAGCTGCGTATTTGTTGAGGTTTTTGGGTTGTGACTTCGATTTATGTACTTCAGTGTTTTCGGTGATAAGAGTTTTTTTCACTTTTTTATTTTTTTTTCGTTGTTTATTTTTGTTGTCAAAAATAAAAATTCTGGTTTGAAATAAATTTTAGTTTAATTTTGATTGATAATCTATGTTAATTAGATTACTATTAGTAACATCTAAGCCTGCCTACGCCGTATGTTTCGCTTTTAAAAAAAAAAAATCATAATTTTCTTGTCGAGCGGAGTGCCTTTAGCGGTCTCTTCACTTCACTTCTCTTGAAAACTTCAACTTGTTTACATGAATCAAAATATCTTTGATAAGAATTTTTTCAACCAAGCTCAGCTGTAAAACTTATGTAAAACCTTAATTAATAATATTTTCTAATTGATTGAAGGTTCATCCGATCATGTTAATGTAATAGCGAGTAGTTTCTTCAAGCTTTTTCCTTCCCAGAGTTCAGGGTCCAAGATGATTGGATCTTTGAAAAATATTCTCGGTATGTACTTTTCAATCCATGTATTTTCGAAATTTTTAGGAAGGTTTTAGCATTTTTACAATTTCAGATAAAGATGAGAAAGACTCGTATCCTCAAGAGAATGACGTAGTTGTCCACAGTGATCCTTCCCATCCTGTCACACGTCGAGGGGTTTTAACATCTTTCGTTACCGGTAAAATTATAGAAATTCCTGATGAAGACTTGGTACTTATTTTCACTATCACCGTTGAAGTTACGATTCAAATAATCACTGTAAAAATTTTCTTACAGTTGGGAAGATGTCGTTTCGTATCCGAATTTGAGAAACTGAATCGCATCGGCGAAGGAACGTATGGAATAGTCTGTGAGAAAAAAATTAACATACGAAGTACCAATAATTGTATTGTTTTGGTATTAAATGCAACTGTCCGATTTAGATCGAGCCAAAGATACAAAAACCGATGAAATCGTTGCTTTGAAAAAAGTTCGTATGGAACACGAAAAAGATGGCTTACCAATTAGTGGGCTTCGAGAGATATCAATTCTACTTACATGTAGACACGAAAATATTGTCCATTTGAAGGAAGTTGTCGTTGGTCGGAGTCTTGAGAGGTGAGAATCGGCTTCTTTGTTGGAGTTTTGTGTCTTTTTGATATTTCATTTTTTCTTTTACTTCTGAGAAGAATTTTGTTGGCTATTTTTCACTTGTAAACCACTTGTGTTGACTTTTGCCTTCTCGACGAATTGAGAATTTACTAGAGCTTCGTCAGAGGCAATGCTATTCAAAGAAGTGTTTTCCCGGTGAATTTTCATTTCCACTGGCGGTGGCAACTTGGCCGACCGCTGTCCTCGAAACTTGCTGATGTGTGCGTTCTTAGTTTTTTTCAATTTGCCTTTTTCCACCATTTTAATAGAGTAATTAATTTTACGAGAAATTTCGGTTTCATCAATTTTTAATTTTGTGTATTGCCTAGTAATTTTTATTTTCATTTTCAGTATTTTTTTAGTGATGGAATATTGCGAACAAGATCTCGCTAGTCTTCTTGACAATATGCAAACACCTTTTTCTGAATCTCAAGTCAAGTGTATCATGATTCAACTTTTGAAAGGACTGCAATACTTACATAGGAATTATATTATTCATAGAGATTTAAAAGTATCCAATCTTTTGATGACTGATAAAGGATGCGTAAAAATTGGTGTGTTATAAAACGTAGTTTTGTATTGATTAATACTTTCTGGCTGGCTACGATAATTTTGTATATATTTTTTCAGCTGATTTTGGATTAGCCAGAACATTTAGCGTTCCAGGTAAAAATATGACACCGAAAGTAGTTACACTGTGGTATAGAGGTCCAGAAATTCTGTTTGGTTCACATACTCACTCTACCGCGATTGATATGTGGGCTGTTGGGTGTATTTTAGGCGAATTATTGGGTAAATTGACAAGTTTTTGTTTTTACGAATGTGAAAGAAATTTCTAACATTTCATTGCCGTTCATGTCCACTTTACAGGTCATAAACCTTTATTACCGGGTAGAAGTGAAGTACACCAAATCGAACTTATAATTGATCTTCTGGGTACACCATCGAAAGATATCTGGCCAGAGTTCCCCAATTTGCCAGCACTGAAGAACTTTACTTTAAAAAAACAGCCTTATAATAAAATCAAATCTAGGTTTCCGTGGTTGACTGTGGCAGGATTGAGGTTGTTGAACTTTTTATTCATGTATGATCCCTTGAAACGAGCTACTGCCGAAGAATGTTTAAAGAGTTCCTATTTTAAAGAACCGCCTTTGCGTATGTTTTCAATTTTTGTTTCTATGATGTGAACTTATACGAGTAATGAAATCAATATCACTTTATGATCAACAGCTTGCGAACCACAAATGATGCCTACTTTCCCACAGCACAGAAATTTGGCTGGAATTAGACAAAAATCGTCATTTGGTAGTATGAATCCACCACCTCTTCCTCCAATGGGTTTGAATTTATTAGATGGTGTCTCAATTTCGGAATCGGTAAGTAAACGCATCCGTAGCGTCTAATTTCATAAGTAAGCTGAAATAAAACTCTACGTTTTTATGTTACAGTTGAGTTCATTTGTAAAAAAATCACGTCGCGACTGAAATATCAAGGCGGACTTTTAAGAGAGTAAATTAAATGAAAATGTATATAAGGATAATATAACTTGTTTTAAAAAGAACAATTTATTTACTTATAAGCACTAAAAACACACCACATTTGTATTATTTTTTCAAGACTGCATCGTAAACATACAAAAAAAAAGTTACAGATAAGGACGATTCGGTTCGGTCTTTTTAGCTTTAGCGTCCCGACTCCGAGGGAACCATCGATGTTTGCCGGTGAATGTTATCTTCATTAATTCTTGACGAACCATTTCTTCGTTCTTATTACGGAAAACCCGGTACATTTCTTCTTTATCTTCCATTTTCAATATGGTTTTTGATTGTTTTGGGATTTCTTCAGGTAATGGTTTAGAGCACTCGTAAGGAAATGGTTTTTCTGGATGCCAACATACGATAATCCCTCCATCATCAGTAACTGTCATTTCTTCTTTACTATCTGTCGGATAAGTGACTATCTTGCGAATGGGTGCTGCTGATGTTCTATTGATACCATTCAATGAACGGTTGAAAATTATTCGTAGCATTTTCTGGCGATGGTCGATCGACGCAGTTACCGCTCTATCCAGAGATATTTCGCACAACAACTAACGAATAATGATTATACTTTGAAAAGGGATGAATTATTATTACATTGCCGTTCCATCTTCAAAATTTTCACGTTCTCGTTATCATTCTTTCAAAAAAGGTGATAATTTTTTTTTGAGAAGGTAACAAACTTATTGAAGCATTTTTACAATCACGAAGGCATTTAGAACGCGCTTGTGCTGAAAAATCAATACACAAAACCAAATTTATCTTGTTGAAAATTTTTTTACAACAAAAACAAAAAAATTTTCAAAAAAAAAATGCTGTTTACATGACGTACAGTTAACGATAAAGTTTCGTATTAAATTTAATTAATTTAATTGTAATATCCATTATACTTTAATCATAAAGTGATGCAGAAAAACGGTAAGTGTCAACCTCTGTTCACGACTTTCTCTTTCGTTTCATCTTCAGTGAAAATTCACTATTCAAAATTTGTATTGAAAAATTGCGTTGAATTGGCGCCAAACAACAGGTGACAATTTGAGGTGCCTTCTCGTGGTTCTTGATGCAAAATTTGAAAATTTCGGTCTTTCGTAAAATGCCTTAAATTGATTCCTAGCGGAAGCAGTAACCCAGTTGATGTTGTTTTTCTCACCCAAAATGTACAATTAACCAGGAACTTTTGATGTAATGAATTTCTCTGTCGAGCTATTCATAATTGTATAATTTATTTATATGTATTATTCATTATAATCCATTTACATTGTTGTATTAACCGAACTAATGAGTCGTTTCTGTTTTGTTACATGCTTTTTTCATTCATACTCGTCGTGCAGCTGTAAGTAATCTCAATGTTTCTTCGGTTTTGGTGTGGGGATAAGTCGATGATAAGCTTAAATTCTTTGGCTTTAACAAAAGTTTTTTCATTCTTGGAAAAATTCATTCAAAATATTATTTAAATAACAGCGACGTATCGTTTTATGCGTGTGTAATTTTTTCAATAATCTTTGCCTTGAGATTATTCTCCTTTGTCAAATCAAACACACCTTTATTTATTGCAAAAATTTCGAGTATTTTTGTAAATATCGCATTCTGCGTAATGAATCGATGAGTGTACTGTGTACTAGTTTCACATCGATAACAGTTTTCGCACCGAGAAGTAGATATACAGTAAACAGTATGTGGTAACTGGCTATTCATTAGTGTTATCTATTATTTAATTGACGCCGGACTGTATACTAGCTTGTTCGTTAATATGTCTTCTATTCCTATTCGCTTTGGATCGGTAAATATAGAAATTCAATTTTATTTATCGTACCTACGCTTATTTAACGTTAAGTAGGGGTATCGATAGGCTCATGTAGGTATTATTTGTACATAAAATTGTGTGCCTTTTCCCCCTGGTTTCTTAATCAGCATGGTTAAGCGACTGCGTAGTGTATTACTCATTTACTCGTGTACTTGAAATTTATTTTTTATAAATCCCTATTTTTTCGACGATTCTGTACTCCGCGTCGTGAAATATTCATTTTTTTACCTTCGACGTTATATTTCGCTAATGTATTCGTTTAAGTATTTCGTTATGGCTCTGTTCCAACCCATGAGATTAACATTTCGCGAAGTTTTTGTGAAATTTGATATTTTAATATTTTTTTTTCAAGTAGGTATCTACCTATACCTATTGACCGAAAAAAACGGTACAGCATTTCCCTGTGGGACAATATTTATTAATTTTGCGACCTTCTTTGTATTATCATTATCTAAATTCTAAACGAAACGTTGATACGGTAGCTGACAAGTTGACGGTGTTTATAGATATGTGTACTTTCACAATAGCCATCATTGATACATTACACATGTCCCTCATCAAGCCAGTACAAGTTTTCGCTCCACTTTCATAATAAATGTCATTTTAGTATGTTGATGCGCTCTTCATTATCTTACATTTTTGTTATTTCTTTTCAAATGAATAATCGTTCGTTTAGTGACGATTTCATTTTATGGGTTGCGTTACGACGTTATAAATTTATGCATCCCTCGCTCCATAAAGATAAAAATGTAGAAGGGTGATATTTTTACAGTTTCTTTTCATCGCGTACCTACCTCTCTGGAACATGTGTGTTTTCTCATTTCTGTTTACCACTTCCTCATAGTGCATTTATTGTATAATGCATGTGTGAGTCATGGTCATGTTGCATGCTGCGTTTGTTTTAAATTCTAGTTTCGTCGTTTGAACCAGTGTTGCCATTTGTGGTTGGTTGACTAATTAATCGTGAAATGCGCGCACGAAGCCGGTTTGGTTTTCTACATACATAAATGCATGTTCATTATGGATGAAAGGTGTGTGTGTGTGCGTTTTTACAAATTATGTAGAATTTTCCAATTAATGATGTAATACCGTGAAGCTGGCTCCTCGTTTGTTACTAAAATTTTCATTTTGGTAGGATGATGCTGAGTTTGCTATTAAATGCTTGGAAATAGCGACCTTGCCTTTGGAAGATGAGAAAAATTTAGACGGAGGAAATTTTTATCATGAATGTTGAACATAATTTCCATACGTTGGGGAATGAGGGAAAATATTTCATACATTTGCTGGTGGGATTTCCTTATCGAATACCCGGAGGTTCGTTTTCAAGGCTATCTTATCATTCAATTTGCATCGGAATCGCGAAATAAACAGAAATAGGGTCATTGGGGCTCTTGATTTGGAAAATTCTGATAATTTCGTTTAATCTTGACCTGATGAATTTTTAAAAAATAAATCCTATTGGAATATCTTGAATGCAAAATAGTAATTGAATTACTCTAGTCGGTCGCACGTTGCATGACATAGAATAGTACGTCGTTTTCCTATGATATAATTCAAAAAGGGGGTGTCTCATAGTGGAAGGGTGCAAGTGTTGAAATCTGCGGTGGGATAATACACCGTTGAAAAAAAAAGTAACAAAATAATGCGAACGTACGCGTACACACACCGGCAGAAAGAGAAAATTTCAAGGTTGAATACTAAAAGATACGTTTGTGATTGCATTTTAGGTCAAAAGGCGAATCTTTAATGGAGATATTGTACTTAGGGGTGCTATTTGGGAAGAAGCTGCGTAGCTGCGACTTATTCCAGGTCTGGTGCAAAACAACAACAGCAACAACACAGCAACCTCTCGTTTGTAAAAATCGATGATTGCCTGGCACACGAACACCGTGCAAAGCTCAAGGGGGCGGGGGGTTGCACTCGCAGATTGTCGGTTATTTCTCTCGCAGCCGGTTACATTGTATAGTATTTCGTACTGGCAGCGGCGTTAATCTCGATCAAGTGTTTTTTTTCTCTTTTTAATTTTCATCTCGTTATTTTCCTTATTTTCACCTACGTTTGTATATTTTGAAGCCGAGGGTAGTGGTAACACTGCCGTATGGAGCTTACTCACTCAGATTGGGGTCGATTTCCAGATATCTTTTTCGAGGGCGTTGAGCGTCCTGTGGCGGGTTGCTTCTCTCCTCGTTGCGAGACTATAGCGTCCGTTTCGGCTTCGTTCTTCGCTGTTTGGCGTTTCAGTGTTGTATGTGAACGTTCGCCGGTCGAATGTGTGGTGCTGGTTCGTCGGCCGGATTTCGTTTCGCGTTACGTATAAAATTGTTTAATTATTGATTTTTATTATCGGCTCGCGATAATATATCAGTACGTAGCCTCGTGTGGTATATCTTCAACCGGTTCGTGCGCTCTTGAGTGGTATTCGTTATAATTTTTTAAATAATGTATTGTTCCGAGTAACATAGTTCGTGTATCTGGTTATTGTTGTGTTGGTGTGATGTTATTGTTGCTGTCGGTGTGATCAAATTCGAAGCTTTTGTATTGACTTGTCTTGTTTAGCGTCGTGCGGTTTTGAAAGGTGCATTAGTAGAATTTTTTTTTTAATTTTATTTCGTGTATTTCCGAAATTTGGTAGAAATGGTGGCTCGATAGATGAAGTACCGGTAAATTCTGTAATCTCACGAGTGTCATATGTCAAGTTGAAAAACTAATAATATTGTTGTGTCAGTGTTTTTGAAACGATCTGGATTTTTTTTCGAATTGACATGGTTAAATGAAGCGATGAAAATTGAAAATAGATTTATGACCGATTACGATATTGGAAATTTATCACTAGTCGATTGTTGTAGTAAAGTTGAGCTCATAAACATTCAGAAACGCAGGAAGAAGAGCCTATAGTAAATGAATGAGAAAAAAAGTAGTCAGGAAATGAGCTCGCTGGGTAGTGGGTACACGAAGCGGAGGGTCGCGATAACCTTATCTTGGTAGGATTTCCATTACTCGTGACTTTTATCTACGAGTACATTTGGGAGAAGAAAAAGTTTCTTAAATAAACAAAAAATTACCACGTACTTGAAAACTATCGAAGCATTTATCAAAATTGAAGTTATATTTAGTCATCGAACGTGGTGAATCTGCTCGTATCACCCTAACGTTCGATGAACCTCCCCTATAAGCCACCACCTCTACCAAACTAAAACCTAATCGATTGGATCGTATTACAGTTTTCGAGTTCGCGAGCAAGATGATGATGTAACCGACTCGCGATAATAATACCGATTGTAATAAACCGACTGTACAGTCATAGCTGTTGTTATCGAAGCGTCGTCAAAATACTACCTATCTGAGGTATCGTATACCGAAGACGCGAAGGGGTTGAATAATGAATAACATGACGTCTACGAACGGGACGAACGGCGTTCCACCAACGTCGACGAAGCCTGTGCCTTATCAGAAACCGGTACCACCGCCCACGTTGCCCAAAACATACACTCCAAGTGCAGCGGCTACGTATCGTTTGGCTAGTCTGGAAAGATTGACTGCGAACAGGCAAAGGATGCTGGACCAGCAACTGAATTCGTCGCTGGCCGCTGCGAACGGTGTCACCGAATCGCAGCCACCTCCACCGCCGGTAATTATTATTCATTTTTCAGACAGCATCGATTATTATAGGTATAAATGTATAAGTACGCAAGATACGAAAGAATACACATTATAGGGAGTACGCGACAGCAGTATCGAAGACGATGACGACTGACTACTGTTAGGGTCTCACTTTGTCGCTGTGGTGTGCCTGCGCAAGTTATGCTAATTGTCACGTTTCTCGGTATGAAATGTTTCACTTAACATGTTCTGTTCTGATTATCGGTGACAAATACACTCGTAAGCGAAGCTACCGAGTACAAGATTAACGTCATACGTGAAAATTATGTACGTACTACAAGTACGAATGCAATCGCCGTATCGAAGTCTGAAGTTTGCCCTGTGCGTTGTATGTACTTGTGCCATTTACTCTACTCGACTCGACTCGACGTGAACTTCGGTTTTTGTATTATAATACAATCATGTCGTATTAAAGGTCTGGGTTAGGTTAAAATAGACCTTAAAAACAAGCCGCGAGAAAACAGAAGGAAGTGGCTGAACGCCAATATAACAAACACCGGCTTCGCTGTTGAGCTGCAAGAGAGCAACGTATCTCGCATATGTACGTACGTACGTACATATTGAAGAAGGGGACGCGGACACGATGCGACGTATACGGAGTGGATTTTTTCTCCTTTTCCGAAGTAGCAGCTCGGAGCTGGTGCGTTATTTAATCGTGCCTGTCGTATGGATTTTAAATTAGCATCGCCGCGTTTTCATACCCGCACCTCGACGTCGAGTCGACCGACTCGGTGGTGGTGTTTGGACGCGAACTTGACGCACTATAGTGCTGTACCGAACGGGTGCGTTGAATGGTAATTAGAAGTGGTTGAATAATTTATGGCGAACGTGGCTTAAAATGAAGTTATCGTATGGACGGCGCGAAAGTTGTAGCAGTGTGTACCTTTTGGGTCGTTGGTAATGAACTTGAAATTACTTTAAGCCGGAAACTGTAGAGTTTTTTGAAGGCTTGGCGGAAGTTTATTCGCAGGAAAGCAGGGCGAAAAGGTTGGAAGATTGGCTGACTAAGGTGGTGGGGATAGTGTTATTGGATTTTTGAGCTTTTTTGGGGGTTTGGCTTGGTTTTTTTTCTATCAATTCTTCAATTTCGATGATTTATTGAATTCAATTTCGAGTGATTGGTCAACTCTTCAATCAATTGAATCGATCTTTCTTCGTGAAAAATGTTCAGGTTTGGTCGTAGGTAACTGAGGTAGAGGGTTTAAATTTGATTTGAATGGTATGTTAATCCTCCCAAATTCGCTTTCAGTAGATTCAGGAGGTCGAAACTGAACGGTTTGTGATTGGCAAAAGTTTCGTTTTCATCGAAAATGGACAGTTGAAAGAAAAAAGAATTTGAACAGGTATTCAAATTTTGGAAAACTTCACTTGAATGAATCGAGGAACTCATCAACATAAAACATCCTCGTTTTTAGGTGCCCAGATTCGCTGGAGCCCCTTTTTACAGGTCGTTTTGACTAATAGAACATTTAAAAAATCTTAGAAGCCTCGAAACGGCTTGAAATTGCTCTTAATCGACTCAAAAGGTCAAAAATAGGATGTAAATTAAAGGGTACCCCCGGTTAAGATAGGTGAATCTTCCTAAGAGCTACTTTTTCAAACTATCTATCAGATATTATTAAGGACTCCCAGAAAAAATTTTAGAGCGCATTCTCCACTTCCCACTCCACCACCCCTCACCCCCTCCCCCCATGTCGTTTTTTCGTTGAAAAATCCTATTTTGGCACCTAATAAACCAAAAATTCTGAAATTTATGCAATATACGTATACGGGGAGTGGTAACGGACTCTTGAGAATTTTTTCAGATTTTTTTTGCACTGCATTCTAGTCAAAAACCGACTTGGAAATTATAAATAGCCATAATTCCAAAACTAGAATGACGTACATTTTTTCTTTTTGGTACACATGTGGGCCTACCTTTTAATACAATATATGGTAATTTTTTCAGATTTTTAGCTCAGGTGGGTTTTTATGAAAAATGCACTTTTGTACACAAATCTCAAGTTTTGGCGTAGCATACGAGGAGGGAATATTGATCAGAAAAAAATTCCTGATGCCAAATTCTGATTCTACAGATCAAATTACCCCCATCCAGACACTTTTCGCGATGATTTTGGCAAAACTTGAAAAATTCAATTCTCCCCTACATTTTCAGGAAAAAAATGGTTAAAAATCCAATTTTTCAAGTTATTCCGTAATAATCGTGAAAAGTGTCTAGATGGGGTTAATTCACCCACAGAAACCGAATCTGACAATGAAATTTCCATTCGACGAATATTCACCCTTGTATCACGCCAAACATTGAAATTCTCAGGGTAAAAATTCAATTTTTGAGGTTTTAGGCAAAGCAGTCGCGAAAAAAGGTGTACAAAAGGGTAAATTGACTCCCTGAACACCAGAGGCGGATTTAACAGTAAGCAGAAAAGGCAATAGCCTTTTGGGCCCCCAAAGAAAATGGGTCATTTTGGGCCCAAAATGACCCTAATGTTTAGTGATAGAATGTTGAATATAATTTTTAGTTCGACTATTCATCAACTATTCT